>SNQJ01S0053140.1:15871-28470 GCA_010110895.2 Picea sitchensis
TTTGTAAGTGAGTGTAGGAATCTATATTACTGGAAAGTATTATGATACAAAAAGTGAGGATCCTGGTATGCCTAGAAGGAAACGAGACCAAGGGTTCCCTAGTTGCGCAAGTTGATAGTAACGAGGGATGGTACTGGTCTGCCACTAAGGGAAACCAAACCAGACCTTCCATACCCAGTTTGAGAAAAAAATACAAACATAAAAGAAGAAACTAAAACATCGCCCTAAACCAGAGCGTGTAAGATATATGAGCTAACTTGACAACACCTGGCATTACTGCCTATAGACTACCAAAACACTAAGCAAGAACTATGAATTGTTTCAGCACCGGGGGTTGCTCCTTCCTGATATTTGCATGGCTCTTGTTATCTTCCTTCTGGGAGGTCGTGCCTATCTTCCTAATTTGGGTTGGCGCACCGTGTCCATCGACAGGCGTGATGTCCATGTGATGGACATAGCGTAGGTAGAGGTGGAACTGAGTTGCCAACTGCTCTAGCTTGCTTTTTTGGTACTTCTCTACCTCTACTAACAGTTTGGTAATAGTTTCCAAACTGTTGATGGGACGCAAGATCTCGTCCAACATTGTCTTGTTTTCCCTGTTATCCTCCTGCCTCGCTTCTTCCATTTCTGAATTCACTTTCCCGATCATCATCTTAGTTAGCCAAGCCATCTCCATCGTTTTGTGGTAGAGGGTTTCCCTGGGTTGTGTGGCCCTCGGATCAATTACCCAGTCTGCTTCCTATACCAATGCATCCCATGCTTTACCTTTGCGCTTGTCCTTTAATTCCTTTTCCCACCGGGTGATGGTCGCCTTCCCCTTCGGTGCAACCAGAGTTTGGAAGGTGCCCTCTGCATCTTTCGCTACCTGCTCCATTCTTGTTAACCGTTGCAAATTGTTCGAGACTTCCATCCCAGGGGGGTTCCTCTTCCTGTGTGTTTGCTTTAGTCGCGTTATCCTGCTTTGCCTGTCGTAGCTCATGTTCTGGTTACTCATCTTATGCCTCACTTCACAGGAATTCTTACTTTCCCTGCCCTTGACGTTGTAATAACCCCTGTCGTTGCGCTCCTTTTGTTGTCCCTCTTCTTATTGACCTTTCCCCTCTGCAAGCCCATCCTTCTAGTCATGGGTTGCCCGCGTTGGTGAGCTTCCGTCAATTTTTTTTGTTGAGGCTCGTATGATCATGATGGGTCGTTTTTTGTCCCTGTGCAATCATTGCCCTTGCTCACTTGTGATCCGACTGTGCTGCTCTCTTTACCTGTACTTGGGCCTGGTGGATCGATCATGCATATCATCAACCCCTCATGGCTTATGTCATTCGTTGCATGTGACTTGTTGCCTGGCTTATCACTCGTGCTTTCCCCACAACTCTTACTGGCGTATTAGCCTTGCTTCCTATCACCCGCCTGCTGCTTATTGTGATCTTGTATGATAATTGGTGGCATAATGTTAGGCAATCATACTCTGCCTGGGGCCCATGTACCTTCTAAGAGGCCTTGCGATGTCCTCCTTAATGTGACCTTCCATGCTTAAACTACCTTCACGATCTTTTGCCGCCAGGTGGTTGCAGTTTGTTCTGAGTTGCCCGCTCAGAATTTTGATCTAGGTATCGTCTAGTTCTGGGCCTTCCTTGCCACCCCCCTCATTGGCGAGCCTGTCCACTAGAGCATTTGTTGACCTGCACACCCAACGCAACTCCATTGTATTCAAAGTTCTCATATGCTCCTAGATTTTCTGTAGGGAGTGTGCAAGGCACCAGTGTCGTTGAACCTTACCCACTCTGGTGCCATTCTGGATTCTTTTCATCGTGTTGATAACCAGGGTGGAGTCACCTTCCACGATGGTGTTTGTCATCCTTTCGTGACTTAGGATTTCAAGGTCTAGCTCAGGGGCTCCAAATTCCGCCGCATTGTTGGTTGAGTTTCCCATGCTCCCAACGTACAGTCGGATGATGTTGCCACCACTGTCTCTGATCACTCCACCTGCCCCTACCACTCCTAGATTTCCTTTTGTCACATCGTCAAAATTTTGTTTGAGGAACCCTAACGGAGGGGGAGTCCAATTGGGGGCTCCTATCTGGAGTTGCGGATCACGCCCTACAGGTATGTTGTTGCACCATTCTTTTAGATGGAAAAAATCTAGGATACGAGAGTCTTGGACAGTAAGTTGAGATTTCCCCTTATTGCAGTTGCAGCTCTGCACTGTTTCTCTTATTTGAGAGACTATTGCATCCTTTAGCCTTTCTGTTGGTAGGCTTTCATTCCCGACGATGCGCCGATTTCTTTCTTTCTAGACTGCCCAGATGATCATCCCTGGCGTTAGATTCCAACAAAGGTTCACCATTTCATTTTCGTTGTAACCCTCATTCCAATTGTTGATGGTTGCGCTAATGTTTCCCCGGATCCTATTGGATTGGCGGAAGATGCCTACCGCCCAATCCCAAATCTCTCTTGTGTAATTGCATTCGTCGAGGAGGTGATCAATTGTTTCCTCCTTGACTTGACAGAGATGGCAGCGAGAGGGACCTATGAAACCCCATTTCATGAGGTTCTCCCAGGTTAGAATTTGGTTGTGTAGAACTAGCCATTCAAACATTTTGATTTTTGGCCATTGGGGGCTTTTCCAAATCTTTTCCCATTGTTACTGCAGATTTTCTTGGTCCTGGCCCGCGATGTAATATCGTGCTTCTTTTAAGTTGAATTCACCCTTGTTTTTCCTGCCCCACCTCAATTGGTCCTCTTCTTCCGAGACCCCAATTTTCCTTTTCCCCAATTCCTCCTCCACCTCTTTCGTTATTGTTTTTATACGGGCTCTGTTTTGTAGATTAAGCTTGTCCCAGATCCTCCATCTGGCGCCGCCATCCCTTTGATTCCAGTAATAATTGATTTTTGTTTTTCCTTGCCCAATCATTTCCTGTTGGAGCTCTTCCTTGTCCGGATTTTCCATTCTGGGTTCCTGATGCCATGCGTCCTGCCAGAACCTTGTTGTTCTACCATTTCTGACTTCCCAGAAGCTGTGTTTATGGATCCAGTTCTTATTTCTCCAGGCGAGATTCCAGATGGTTGATCCCTCCCTTATGCCCATGAATCAAATTCACTCCTGGTCACTGATGTTTGGGGCATACTTGGCCTTCCAGAGGTTTTCCCACGACATCGATTTGTCTTTTACCCATCTCCACCAAAGCTTTGCCCCATAGGCTCCTTTGGTTACCTGTGGGTCTTGTAACCCCAGGCCACCTTTTCTTTTTGGTATGCATACCTTATCCCAGGCCACCAGGGCCCATTTCTTTTTATTTTTTGCACCTCACCATAGGAAGTCTCTTTGGATGGCTCTTATCTTTTGTAGTATTCCTTTGGGGGCTGGAAACACTGACATCATATACGTCGGAATTGCTTGTAGAACCATTTTGGTGAGGATAAGCCTTCTGGTCAAGCTTAGATCTCTGTATGTCCAATTTTTAACCCTGTCCTGCAGTTTGTTGATAACTCCTTCCCACGTAGCATTATTGCAGTCTCTGTCCGTCAGGGGGATTCCCAAGTATTTCGTTGGGAGTGTTTTGCGTTCAAACCCAAGAATGTTGGCCAGGTTTCTTTGAATTGTTGGATTAGTGTTGAAGAAATATATCATGGATTTGGAGTGATTGATTTCCACCCCCAAGGCTTCCCCGAAGTCTTCTAAGATTCTTTTAAAAGCCTTTGCTTCCTTTACCGTGGTTGTGCCATGGAGTAGGGTATCATCAACGAACTGTTGGTGTGTGGAGGTTGGACAATTTTCAAAAGGTTTCATGCCTTTTATTTCACCCTTTGCAATTGCGCTTTTTATGCTTCTGCTTAGCCCTTCCATAATTAGAATGAATAGGAAGGGGGATAGTGAATCCCCTTGTCTTATGCCTCTAGATGGATTGAAAGGTTTGGTTGGGGCTCCATTGATTACCAACGAGTAGCTTGTCGTTGAGACTAGAGTGACGATCCAATTGATCCAGTGCTAGTCGAAACCAAAAGCTTCCAGTGTCTTGGCCATGTAGTGCCAGCTTACTTTGTCGTACGCCTTAACCAGGTCAAGTTGGATTATCATTCCCCCTCTCCTTTTGCTTTTCAGCTTGTGAATAATCTCATGGGCGTGGATGATATTGTCCAGGATTTGTCTTCCTTCCACAAAACCTGCCTGTTCCTGTGAAATCAGTGTGGGAAGGAGTGGATTCAGTCTATTGGCTATGACTTTGGAGATTATCTTGTAAACTACATTGCATAGAGCTATAGGCCTGTAGCGGTTTGGGGTCCTAGCTTCATTTTATTTTGGGATTAGATTCATCATTGTGGCATTTAAAGATTTCAAGATGGATGTCGATCGCCTGGAGTCCTCCACCACCCCATAAATGTCATGCTTGACTACTTCCCAACAGGCTTTGAAAAATTCCACTGTGAAGCCCATCTGGGCCTGGGGCCTTTCCGTTGGGCATCTCCTGGACCATGTAACACACCCACGATGGGGCGAGAAATAAAAAAAAAAATCCATTCTCCTTACAGGAACAAATCCTCTCTTTCTACGATTCCTAATTTCGAAAGTCGGGGAACGCCCGACTTCCCGGTCAAGGATCTCTGATGCTGGAACCAAACAACTCTCCGAGACCTTGAAGGTATCGTTTTGTAATTAAACGTAGACCCTTTCGGGTTCTTGGTGTAGGTCTAATGGTACCCGTGACCTTCCCCTTCGTGCTTGTGAAATCTCTGAGTTTGAGCGCTAGCCCCCTTTTTGACAAACCCCTCCACATGACCACTGGCGGTGACCATGGGTCTAACCAAAAGGTACTTCGCGATCTCGGGCCTCGAGTGTTTTTCTATGGGCCAAATCCTCTGGGCACTAGCTCCTCCTACTAGGCCCCTTCGATTGTGTTGGGCTATAACCTGGGGCCTAACTACAAAGTGCTTCGGGACTTCGTGCTTCGCGTCTCCCAAGGGCAGTTCACTTCTCTTCTCCGAAGTCCGATATGTGAACTCCCTCCAAGACCCAATCTACGGTCCACACTCTCCCTTCGATCGATGACTATGATCAAATCACGAGTTCACGTTTCGGGTGTTTGGATGTGAGCCAACCCTGACTCTTTCGATCCCCGAACTCCGAGATGAGAGTCTAGCAAGCGCTAGATCCTTCCTGTAACTTCCAATTATATGACCTCCGGCTATGACCAAGGGCCAGATATCAAACACTTCAGGATTTTGTGCTTCACGAAGTTGGAAATTAGTTTACTTACCTCTTTTCCAGAAGTCTGATCTTCAAAATTCCGATAGAGTCAGATCAATGGTGCACGGTCTTCCGTGATCCTACGGTCCAGATCAACTCGCGAGTTCTCATGACTCTGCCTTTGACTTTCCCGAGTTATGAATCAATGAAATGTTGATCTCCTGCCACGTGTCATGTCTTGATGGACGGTTAGGATTGTTACGGCTCTCAGCTCCTCAGGTATTCGCCTGTCGCAAAGTTTAGATTGCTTTCTCTCAATTCTTTCGATGTCCGAGTCCTTGAACTCTCGGATCTACTTCCACCTATCAACCCTGACGATGGACGGTTCCGATGATTTTGGAACTTCGAGACTTCGCAAAGTCCACTCTCCTAGGCACTTTCAAGGTTTTAGGCCTCGTGCACTTTCCTTGGGATCCAACGACTGTTGGTCCTCGCGCTTAGATCTGACGACCCAGATCTGATCTCCTCCTGCGTGCTCTTCTAATTGTCTGGATGTAGATTCCAATGGTCCAGATCTTTCACAGTGCTCGATCCAATGGTCATTGTTGCTCCTCCTCCTAAGCTTTCACTTTCTTCCCTGACTTGGAAAATTTCAGATGTTTCGAAGGTCTCGACCTTCGATTTACTTCCTGCGAGCCTTGATGTATGGGTCTTGACTTCCGATTTCCTTCATGAGCTTACAAACTTGAAACAAGTTCGCCTGTTGGACCTCATCTGTGCTTCTAAAAAGCGCTTGTCTCTTCTGAGCTAGGTCCTTAGGGAATTTTGAATTCCCACATACTCCTTGTGTTAATCTACTCACGTCGGATCGACGGTCCACGACCTTCCTCAATCCAACAGTCTATATCACATCGCAAATTCAAGTTTCGAAGGATCCATCCCCTTCACGATGATTAGCAATATTCATCGAACTTGCAAAGACTGAAGGAGTCGAGGTGTTAATGCCTACGCCCCTTCTTCAAATATAATGGCTGCGACAGACCTTGGATCCTTTTGAACGGGTCTCGTCTGTTCATCTTCCAAACGAAAGGATATTCCCTTTCGATACTTGAATCTCCCTATTCTTCCTGAGCTCTGTTGGCTCTGAAAGGCTTAAGAGTTTTTGCGCTCTTTCTTTTGAACGTAATGCTTGGAAGAATTCTTTCGCACACCCCTTACGTTCATTACTCAACTTTAGAACTTAAGATGGTCTCGGTCTCTGCCCACCTTGCAGAGACTCGGTGCATACATGCACTACCTCTCCTGAGCTTAATAGACTCCGTCCTCGCAATGATTGCAGGGTTCAACCTCCGCAATCAAGGAAGTACTCACTCGACTCTAGGATGGTGATGAAATTCCCTGGGGAAAGTCCTTTCGAGGAATTAAACTAGAGCATCAGGAAAATCAAGTAGATATAAAGGTTCTCAAGGAACGAACACATACTCTTAACTTAATCATTCAATATAGAAACCATTTATAGGCATATAAATACAAGCATGCATGCATTATTTCCAATTCAAAGCACAAGGCATAAAAACACTTATCAGAACCATAAGGCATGATGCGACTGCTGAGAGGGGTGTTCGTTTCCACCCAACCATATGCTCAGTCACTCCCAATGGATTTATCACTATCCACCCTCGAGCTTAGGCCATGATGCTTTGAGATTCAATCTCTTACTTCCAGCTCAACGGAAGTTAGGGATGAAGGTTACTTTCCTTCTCCCTATACAGGAATAGATAAGGACAAAGGTTACTCTCCTTCTCCTGGCTCAGTCTCTATTCTCTGTGATCAGAACCCACTTTTCGCTTTCAATCCTTCCTCAGACCCAAGAGCTTCGACTTTCGTCTCTACACTCTTCGCAGGTCCTCTCTGCCCACACCACGCTTCCTTTCTTGCCTTCCTCAGCAAGATTGCGTGTGGCTCGAATTCCCAGTTCGTGGTCAGGTCTGGAAGCCTTACGGATGGGCGGTCTGCGCCATCCCCTCATTAACTCTTGAGGAGGTCTTCCCACCTACCATCCCTACTGCAATTCATTCCTGGGTTAGAGGGTTATTATGATCAGAGAAATTAATTCCAGCATGGTACTGGTTCGGTGGAGGTTAATGCAACCATTCAGGGTCCCCTCCACCACCTTTCATAACATTCATGGATTTCTCTTAGCACATCCCCTCTTCCAGCAGTCATGCAACACGCAACCATTTTCTATTAAAATATCAAAATTTACATTCATCAACCTTTTGTACAAAGGTCCATCAAATCAAACATTCACACTTTTAGGTTTGCCATAGTTCCTTGGCCAATATAGTTATATTTACAGACTGGGGGAAACAGGGTGTTACATACCACTTGGTCAATTTCTTCCTTTGCGATGGGTTTGCTTAGGCTAACATTTTGATGCTCTGTGACCAAATTGGGGATGTGCTGAATTATTCTTTGAATGGCCTCAGATCTATCTTGGTTGGGTTCCTGGGCTATCCCCCGGAAGTGATTGACCAATGTATTTTCAATTTCCTGGGGGGATTCTCTTTCGATCCCATCCTGATCCCTAATATTCAAGATTTTGTTATGGGATCTTATTGGAATAGTTTCTCTATGAAAAAACTTGGTATTCCTCTCCCCTTCCCTTGGACACCTTATTCTGGACTTTTGGCGCCACAAAGTTTCTCCCTGTTGGAATCTTGCTTCCCATTCCTGGGTCATTTGGATCTCTTTTTTTTTTTCCGGTCCACTGTGTATCACTCTTCGATGCACAGTTCCTGTAGCTTCCTCATTCTGTCCTCGATACTTATTTACCCCTGGTTTATGTTTCCAAAGACTTCCATGTTCCACTCCTTGAGTTTTTGTTTGATGTACTTGAGTTTCTTGTAAAGTTTGAACATCCTTGTCCCTTGGTCCGGTAGTTCCTCCCGCCACCATTGGTTGATGTTCTCCTTGAAGGTGGTATGGTTGATCCAAAATTTCTCAAATCTGAATGGTCTGTTCTTCGGTGTGGTTTGAAAATTAGCTTCCAGTTGAACCGACCAGTGGTTTGATCCTCCCCAAGGGAGGATGATGCAGTCCAAAGTTAGTCCCTGCAAAATGATGGATTCTGACACCAAGAATCTGTTTATCCTTGTAGCTACTTGGTGGTGATCTAGTTGTTTGTTGTTCCATGTGAACTGTCCATTGTTGGTCCTAATGTCCACAAGCTCCATTGTGTCAATGAAAGCTAAGAATTCTTCCACATCTCTGTCCAGTCTCCTAGTACCCCCTTTTTTCTCAGCAAGTGTAGTGATGATGTTTAAATCCCCTGCCAGGATCCAATGGAGGTTGTTGGTTCGATCCTTTAGATTCTCTAGGTCTAGGAGCATTCTTCTTTTTTCCTCCATCGCCTAGGGGCCATACACATTAGTGTATAGAATTTATGTCGTGTTCCCTATAATTTGCATGTTAACAGAGAGCGTGTGTCTCATGGCTTCCGCTGCAAGTAGGTTCACCGATTGTGGGTTCCATAAGGTGAGAATACCTCCTGCCATCTGTTGGCTTTCGACAACCAACATCTTGTTCTTACTCCAATTTTTTTTACTGATTGTTTCCATTCTGTCTAAAGTTTGTTTTGTTTCTTGAATGAAACGAAGGTCAGGTTGTTCCCTTCTCAGACTATTTTTAAGGATTCGTTTCTTTCTTGGGCTGTTTAGGCCTCTTATATTCCACGTTTGTTATCGGATAAATCGGTAGGTGCGAACACTAACTGATCTCCCTAGATCCACCTAGATCTAGAACAAAACACACCAGAACATGACACTTTCCTTAAGTTTTAGATATTGAATTTACTAACTAAAGAGGGATAGGTGACATACCGTTTAAACGCCGCTTCCTCTCGCCATCGCCATCCTAACTCCGTTCCAATGCTGATGCAACGATGAACCTGCAAAAGAATGTAACTAACCAAAGTGATAGTAATAACATAAACTCAATATAAACCTATGTATGTGATCAAGGAATCATACAATAAAACATAACAAGCTTTATAGGAAAGAATCATATTAAATGTGAAAAAGAGATTACAACCATGGCCTTGATGTCGTAAGGTCCCTTCTAACTGTCCTTCATTCCCCACACACTTCCATTCCAAGAATTCTGAGATCACAGATCCGATAGTATTCACAATCTATCTTGACAAAGGCAAAACTCAAAGACACTCCAACCAAGCTAATAATTCCAAGCCAAATCCAACTTCGCCCTTCTCCATGAGAGCTCCTCTCCTTTTATAAGCTGAAGAGGATAAGGTNATCTAGAACAAAACACACCAGAACATGACACTTTCCTTAAGTTTTAGATATTGAATTTACTAACTAAAGAGGGATAGGTGACATACCGTTTAAACGCCGCTTCCTCTCGCCATCGCCATCCTAACTCCGTTCCAATGCTGATGCAACGATGAACCTGCAAAAGAATGTAACTAACCAAAGTGATAGTAATAACATAAACTCAATATAAACCTATGTATGTGATCAAGGAATCATACAATAAAACATAACAAGCTTTATAGGAAAGAATCATATTAAATGTGAAAAAGAGATTACAACCATGGCCTTGATGTCGTAAGGTCCCTTCTAACTGTCCTTCATTCCCCACACACTTCCATTCCAAGAATTCTGAGATCACAGATCCGATAGTATTCACAATCTATCTTGACAAAGGCAAAACTCAAAGACACTCCAACCAAGCTAATAATTCCAAGCCAAATCCAACTTCGCCCTTCTCCATGAGAGCTCCTCTCCTTTTATAAGCTGAAGAGGATAAGGTGAGGAGGTTAGGATGATCCCATTAAATCATGAAAGCGAGCAAGATCCAAACCATTCGGATGGCACCTCACTATAGAAGTTTCTCCTTCTAGAAGATTCGAGAAAACGCTTGTTTTTCCCACGTGTAAGCATTCTCGCACCCTGCTTATAGTGAAGCCTGCGATTCTCGCAGCCTGCGAGAATCAGGCATTCTCGCACCCTGCCTATATAGCAACCTGCGAACATCCTCTTTAATAAGGTTTTTACAAAGGAGAATGCAACTTCTTTTCTCAGGAAAAGTTCTTCTCTCTTCTTTCTTTAAGAACTTAGGCCACTCACCCCTCTGAAGGCAACATATAGGTTTACATCATTAACGGTCATAGGGATGACGAAAATAATGTGCAACAGAGAGCCCCCCAAAGTATGAAGTTAGAACAGAGCGATAGCTGAAATACTTTGTCGAGTGTGTGTAGGGAACAAGGAACAATTGGTCGGAAACCTGCCAACAAACAAGGAAATATAGTACAATAATACATCATCACTGAGGTAGGCATTCCCATACTCAGAATACAAATGAATCAAAGCATAAATGTCGACATGTGAAGATCCATGTCAAGTAAGAAAAGTCATGGCCACCAAACATATACAGTGGATCCATGCCGATATGACTCAAATCTGAACATAGCCACCAAAAATACACTGTGGATCTATGTGTTAAAGACTCAAATTTGAACATAGCTACGAGACATACAATGTGGATCTATGCAACAGTACAAACTGAATATACTCCAACACAACCTGAATCTTTCATAAAAGATCCAGGGTCTTCATCTGCACCACTCTATAGTACGAATCTAACCATGTGAATACATGTGTCGAAGTCTAACATGGTAGAAACCACTTGATTACCGGTCGTTAGTGAATATTGTTAACAAGTGCGAGAGAGATCACCATTAATGTCAATGACTCCGAAGGTACTCTAGTACAATCCAATGAATGTGAATCAATGAGTTGAGGTCGAACACTCGGCAGAACCTTCTGATCAGAGGTCAATAATGAAAACCCATTGTCAAAAGCGAGGAACATTGAGGCATGCAAGTTCCAAGGTACCAATTGGTTTCTAAGTCTAATTCCTGGATAATGAGTTGAAGTCGACAGGAAAATACTCGTCACAGGAGGGCCTTAATGTATCCCACATCAATGACATGAAATGGGTAACAGGATTTGAAGTAGATCAGAGTAACAAGTGATTCAGGATTGACTCAGGGATGACCGATGTAATAGAAGGCTTAAAGACTGCAGAAATGGTCGATGCAATAGAAGGCTTTCCAGGTTGAACTTCTCTTTGAACATATTGACGACATGACAACTGTCTTGGAAACACTGACTCAACAACAGGGATCACAGACCAATTCGTAATCTTATAAAGGAGTATGATCAAGAGACAAGTGGATTTTCCAACCTAGACACAAGGCGAGTGAAAGGGTGTCATGTTCAAAAGTGACTCTTCCATAGAATACAGGTTTAGACACATTTCTTTCCCAATTTTTTCCCCCACCATTTATGGCGAGTACCTCTTTATTTTTACGCAAGCTCGAGGAGGATAACATATGCTTGTCAATTTAAGCTCATCCTTCAGACGAGTCCCTCGGAGTATGTTTAACGAACCCTAGGAAGGAGTGGTTCGGTCCCATATAAGCCTTTCAATGTTTGTTTTATGAGTCCAAAGAAAGAAAACTCAGAGGTTTTTCATGTTTATAGAGTCTAAAAAACACTTAAAAAGAACTCTCTTAGTTCCTTTTTCGTAAAGTAGTCTGATGAGACCGAAACAGAGATAAACTATTGTTCAACAAACGTTTTCTTCAAATACCTTAACGAGCGTGAAAAGAACAAGGTCGCTCGACAATCTTTTCATGTTTAGATAGTCTGAAAAGAGCTTGAAGGGAACTCCAGTGGGTTCCTTTTCCGTATAACCTTTACGAGTCCAAAAAAGTGATAAAAGTATACTCGGTTACATTCTCACGTATTTACGAGCACGAGAAATAACAAAGACTAAGCTCGGTAACTTATTCTCATGTATTTACGAGCATGAGAAAGAACAAAAACTAAGCTCGGGATTGTTTTCATTTTTACGCAATCTTTAAAACAAAACAAAACTATGCTTGGACCTAGTTTCATTTTTACACAAGCTCGAACCAGAGGAAACTATGCTTGAGGTAAGTGGTTTCATTTTTACACAAGCTTGAACCATAGGAAACTATGCTTGGACTTCCCAACGCATAGCACATGGATGGTTGGTACTTAGCCCCCAGCTTAAGAAGCTAGCGACTCAACTTCAACATGAAGTCTAGAGGCTGAGGCAAATGCCCCCCAAGCTTCGTTTCATCCCACTGCAAAGGAGAATGAAATGAAGTTTCAAATACTAGACGAAGGACTTGACTCAAATAGAGAGGGGAAAAAACTATTTCATTTTTTAACGAGCTTGACATAGAAACAAGAACTATGCTCATAACCTCTGTTTCATTTTTTGACGAGGTTTCCACAAAGACACCAAAAAAACTATCCTCGTAAGTGGTTTCATTTTTTAACGAGTTTGAAAAAAAAAAAACCAT
>SNQJ01S0053140.1:45486-63753 GCA_010110895.2 Picea sitchensis
CTTCACCTTCATAAAGAGTCCAAGTAGGATTTTCTAGAGGCTTATTTGGTGTAGAAGTTCCCTTTTTTGGTGGCATGTTGGCCAAGTATCACTTTTGAACCTTGATTTTGAGGTGGTTCTGCTAGACAATATTTCTTCTTTTGTATCTCCCAAGTTTCAGCCCTTCTGGGTATGAAACTTTCTTTTATGCAGTTCTATGATATTTCTTCTTTGCAATGCCACAGGTCTGATCAAAATTGGATGTGCCAAGTAGAATTTACGGTAACTTCCCCACAACTTTCCAATTTTTGGCCTTTCCAAGAGATCTCACTTGTATAGCGTGCCCTGCAAAAAATAATTGTTATAAAATTCTGAAACTCACAGAAGAAATACTACAGACTGTCCATGATCCAATGAAACTAGTCCCACTCAATTTGGATACTCTAGGAAGAAGTTATGATTGTTTTACCTGGAACACCTTCTTGAGACTAATCAATAAGACTAGTCAGATACCCTATCTTACACAGGGTGTATCTAAAAATTTAAGATGACCCAGAAGCTGAAGATTTTATCAAAGATACCTTACTAATTTTTGTAAATAGTCTCCGGAGTTCAAGGTTTGAAATGTTACAAAAAAGTTTTTATAGCGAAAATTCCGCAATGACTCAGTTCGGGATGATTCCAGAACCCTATATTGTACAGGCTGTATCTCCGAAAGTATAAGGCCTCAAGAGCTGAATTTTTAACCCAGTGTACCTTTATCCATCTACTAAATATCCTCCAAGCCGTTCCTTATGAAACGTTGTAGAAAAAAAGTTATAGTGAAAATTCCAAGGTGTCTGAGATGTAGCGACAAAACCCCAAGACCTTGAGCTCTGATACCATATGTTAGGAACCAAATATCAATATAGCATAGAAAAACCTCAGAAAAAGCACTCAACGCCTTGAAGAAGATATAATTTCAGATAATAAGCCTCTTCAAGGGGGCAACCTCCTTTTACCCCACTTAAATGTTCAAGTACAAGATGATTCAAAATGAAAATGTCTCCTTGGTATATATAGGAGACTATGAGGTATAATTACAACTAATGGCCTAAAGTCAACATAAATAAAATAACATTACTAATATAATATGCCCCAATTAAGGGGTAATGAGCCAATATTAGGGCGTAACACGATGCTCTTTCCCGGAAATATGAAGAAGATGGATGCATTTTCTCCCTCTCCTTCATTGTCCTAGATTGGCTCCAAGTTGTTTGTCAGGAATGGTTGCAAGAACCCAAAATTTCTAGCCTGCTCCACCAATTGCAGCACAATTCTTTAGTTTCTCCGGGGTACTCTTGGCATAATGAAGAGCTTCACTACAAAGGTCATTTGTATTTATGCAAGCAATCCTAACTTAAATTCACAATGTTTTCTTAACTTCATGCCTCACCCACAACAGGGCATTCTGGATTTACCAAAACCTATGAAAGGGTCAAACGTTATTTTTTCTTGGAGGGTATGAAATAGGACGTCTGCACCTTTGTGGTTGAATGCAAGGTCTGTCAACAGAACAAGGTAGAAACTATCAAAGCTCCGGGCACACTCCAACTGCTTTCGATTGCCCCTGCTATTTGGCGAGATATTTCTATGGACTTCATTGAAGGCTTACCTAAATCGGGCAATAAGTTAGTGATCATGGTGGTCGTCGACCTTCTCTCCAGATATGCTCATTTTTGTGTTCTTCAACACCCATTCACATGTGCCACAATAGCTCAAATATTCATGGATAATATCTTCAAGCTTCATGGCATGCCTAATTCTATTGTTTATGACAGATACCCCACTTTGACCAACAATTTTTGGTAAGAGTTGTTCAAGCTACAGGGCATCCAATTGTATCTCAGCACTGCCTATTATCCCCAGATGGATGGTCAGACTAAAGTTGTCAACAATTGTTTGGACACATATTTGAGGTGTTTTGCATATTGGTGGAAAAATCAGTGGGCTCAATGGTTACCCCTAGTTGAATGGTGGTACAACACATCTTACCATACAACTACTCGCATGACTCCTTTTGAAGCAATCTACGGCCAAAATTCCCCATCCGTTCTCTCTTATATGCCAAGGGTCTCGAAGGTTCAGGAGGTTGACACAAATCTTACAGTCTGAGAGGCTATTCTTCATGCCCTCAAAGACAATTTGGCCATGGCTCATAATCGCATGAAGCAACAAGCATATCAAGGTCATTCTGAATGCCATTTTGTTGAAGGGGACCAGGTATTTCTTCGACTACAACCTTATAAATAGACTTCCCTCAAAGCTCACCATTGTCATAAACTTGCGCCCAAATTCATGGTCTTTATATAGTGCTCAAGCGTGTGGGCTCGATGGCCTATCAGTTAGCTCTACCCAACCAGTCTACACTCCATCATGTTTTTCATGTTTCCTGCTTAAAGAAGGTGATTGGAATTTAGTGCCAAACTCAAACTAGTATTCCTGAGTTGGATGAAGAAAGTTCCATATGGTTGCACCCACAAGCAGTGTTGGCCCAGAGAGAGCATCGTCTACGTCAGCGCACCATCCAGAAAGTATTAGTCCAATGGAAAGACACACCTCCAGAAGATGCCACCTGTGAAGAGCCCATGGAGGCTTATTCATAACAAATTTCTTTGGGGAAGGGTGATGTTATTGAAGTATTTAGTTGGCATGTCGATTTTTGAGTGGTTTCATAAGCCTAGGAAATCAGTGACAAATAGTTCGATTGTATGGAAAGCTCTAGTAGATGTTTTCCCCCTCATTGGGGAGTGGAAAATGTGGCAGATAGGTAATGGAAAAAGATTAAGGATCATCGAGGATCTGTGGGAAGACTCTACATGTGTCTTCAATTTATCAAACGATCTTGTGTCAACTCTTCATAAGCAAGGGATATTCTTATTATGGAAAACTAAGGCCTGAGGAGATGTTCCTTCTAGTCGTAGTGAATGTATGATGACAAAAGACCGGGGGATAGATGGTATCATATTGGAGGAATGATCTTGCTATACCAGAAAACTGAGATCAAACTTTATGAAGCTTTAGGAAGAGGAAGCAGAGTCATTATGTTGGTTGAAGAATGAACAATCAAGAAACTACATGGCTAAGTTGGGATACTTATTCATTGCAGAAGAAGCTTTCTCGGGAGAGAGGAAGTGGTGGTGGTATTTCATCTGGAGCATGCATTCGCCTCTTATAGTGAAGGTATTCATCTGGTTGGCTCTCAATGATAAACTTTTAACGTGGAAAAATGACCTTAGAAGAGGGTGGGTTGGTCCTAACAAATACTCTCTCTGTATGCAAGATTCAGAGTCGACTCTCCATTTGTTTGTCAACTATCTATATGCACCATAGGTTTGGGTTGTAGTTTCATCTATTTTCAAATTATTTCACATTCTCTAAGTGGAAACCTAGTGGATTGGCTCTATAGCTTGAAGGTCAATCTAGAAGTTAGGGACTTCGGCTCTCTGCCTTGTTTCTTTGCATATTTCATTTGGTGGGCATGAAATTTGCCCATTTTCCAAGACAAATTGATTCCTTCGAAGGTGGTGGCAGGTTTGGTTTTGAAGCTGGATCATGAGTTCAAGAGCGAGACAAAGAAACTCAAGCAGAGGAATCCTGTAATTCCCCCTTTAATCGAAGGCATTCCCTGGGGATTTTTTGACGGGGCCAATCAGGGGCATCCCCCTCATTGTGGGGTTGGGGCTGTATTGCATATATCAGGAGAAAACTTCTTTAAGGTAAGATATGCTCCAGTTATGGGCACAAATATTAAAGTAAAATTTGTTTCCATGTGGGCATTGTTTTTCCTGGTTAATTTGTTGAATCTTTGGAAGATTTAGGTAATGGGGGATTCTAAGATGGTGATCAATTGGGAAAATGGAAAAGTGTAGCTATAGATGGTGAGGCTCCAGCCTCTGATGGATCAGATTCACTCCTTTCAGTTCTCGAGTGGTCTTCTTTCTCGCATATTTTCAAGGAGCTCAATACAATGGCGAATGAGCTTTCCAATGAAGCTTTGTCCCTTGAAGAAGGGGTCTTCATCTCATAATAATTTTTTAAAGGAAAAATATGTGAAGAGTTGCCATTCCTTCTTTATCCCTCTGGTTTTCTCTCCCTCAAGAATATGTAAAATCTAAAAAGTTCAAATTCTGAGTAAATGTATACATTGTAATTATCGAGTTCATGAACAATAAGGACGAATGGAAAGTTTTTGATGGTCTCTAAGGGTGATATTTTGAAAGAATTTGTAGGACAGATAGAAGAAGAATAACAATGTTTCTTAGAGCAGTATGATAAGAAAAGAGTAGTCCTTTATAGAATGGTAATATGTATATTCATTATATGGAATATAAAGTTTTTTCTTTCTCATAAAAATATATATATCTTCAGGAATTAGCTTAATTAGTTGAACCATCCGTCCAAGGCATATTATTGATGGGGACACTATAGGTTGTAGGTTAAAATCCGATTAAATTCGATTGAGTCTCTCTGGATTACCAACAACTATTGTGGTTGGTGGTTGAGTTTCCGTCCATTAGAATATTCTAAGGAAGAGGGGGGATCCTGCAATGTATTCATTGGAAGAAAAGGTACACACACACAATGTCTATGATTTTGATCTAGTTGAGGTTCAAGCCTGATCAAGTCTCGTTGGGTTACATGTTGCCACTATCATTGGCAATTGAACCACCCTTTGTCTAGATATTTTAGGTAATAAGGGGCATCCCACAGGGTTTGAACATGTTGAAATCATTGCATGGAAGGGTCCCTTGTCCCATAAACAAGGGGGTCTCATATGTCAATTTAATGTCTATATAGGCTTTGATATTAAATTAGAATATGTTTGTGTGTAGCCCCTAGCTCAATTGGTTGAACCATCCATACAAGAAATGTTGTCAATGAGGAGGCCTTGATACACATGTTCAAATTATTTCGAGTCACTTGGGGTTACTAAGGATTATTATGGTTGTAAATCGAGCCAACCTTCATTTATTATTATTGTTGTTATTTTTTTTTTGTGTATGTGTGTCTATATTAAGTCCCAAGGGTTAACTCAACCAATTGCACTATCCACTCATGAAATGTTGTCAACGAGGAGGCCTTAGGGCACAGGTTCAAATTCGGTTGAGTACCTCGTGGTTACGAATAATTATTGTGGCTAGCAATTGAGCCATGATCCATTTGAGTATTCCGAGGAAGATGACTATTCTTGATGAATGTTTCTAATAGGAAGGCCATAGGTCACATGTTCAAATCTGGCCAAGTCTGAATAACTTCTCTCTCTCTCTCTAACCTTGAGGGTTAGCTCAAACGATTAAACCATCTACTCGAGGAATTTTCTAATAGGAAGGCCATAGGTCACAGGTTCAAAGTTGGCTAATTCCTTTGGGGTTACCAATTAGGGTCCTACCTCGACCTCCCAACTTAAGGGTACTTAGGAGAGTTAGTTAATTAATGTATGAGACCATCTTCTTTTAACAATTCCCATTAGGTAGTTGTTGTGTAGTTACTCAATGTAAAAGGGTCATCTTTATTAAATAAGGTCCATTAGGTAGTTGGTACTCATTAATGATGGGACCATAAGTAAATTGGGTAGTGATAAACTATTTATAGAGGTAGGAAGCTATGTAATGTTTTGTCAAGTATTATCATTGTACTAGTGCTCTACACATTTGGAGGTTTTCCCCTCAAAGAAGTCCACGAACATTGCTCTATTTTTTAATTATCAATACACTACAAGGAGAACACCTTGTAGTGGAGGATTTTATGGAACCTCCCTGAAAAATTTATCCGTTATCTGTTTATAGTGGAGGTTTTTAGCGGAAGCAGACGGTTGGAGGTTTTTAACATCGGTGTGCCTCAATCGTCAGCATGCACTGATGCTCTTACGAACATAACGCCTTGGTGCTTAACAAATAAAGATCATTGATATCTCTATTAATATAAAATGCTAAAATATTGTTTATTTTATTTTATTTTATAAAAAATAAAATGCATCATGGTGCTCCACGATAACACAAGTGCACTTGTGCATGTATAAAGAATGCATCAGATTAGGTTAGAATAATTGGTTATTCAATAAATAAAAAAATTAATTTAAAAAACCATAAACTGTAATGTGCCTTTCCAAATAGGAGCTCCATAGAGGAGGCTTAATGGTCTAAACCACCCCGTTAGACTATAGCTAGGGCCAGAAAGGGGTAAACATGGTTACTAGAGGTCACTCTAGTCAAAGGTGTTATATTTAGAAAGTGACATTGAGCTAAAAGTGTCTAAAAGCGCTTTTAAGCCAATTTGAGCTAAAAATAGAACAAACGAGCTAAAATTAGAAGTGAACAATGAAATAGGTTTTCGGGCAGCTATAAGAGAAGGTTCAATGACCTAATTCATATTTATGTAGATTTTGACTTGCCATTAAGGAGAGAGGCGCATCTTAGGAGAGGTAGCTCAGTGGATTCCAGGAGGAATACACTAGTGGTTAATTTCGGTGTTGAGAGACACACCCTAGTCACTGGGGAGGTCACATAGATATTCCATCGATCTTTAGCAGCAGTTTCGCAGGTTGCAACAGTAAGGGCACACTCATTTAGGGTGAGGGCATAACTTTTGAGGAGGTTCAGTGGATTGAATTGTCCCTTTCAGGGAGAGTTCAAAGATTCCCTTTCGACCTAGTTGAGAGGAAGGCAAGGCACATATTTTTCATAGTTCCTCGTCAGATTCCAATGGAGGAATCATCTGGGGGAAATTTCTGGACATTGTGAGTACGAAACTTGGGGAGGACACATTCGAGGTTCCCGAGTGATCATCAATTAAGATCCGGGGAAATCCTTCCAACCCATTTCACAGTAGACATGGGCGATCAGTTTGAGACACACATCAACCAATTTTGACGGTGGAATCACTAGGGTGCATTTTTCCAGAGCAGAGGGGGTGCATTTCTCCCAGGGGGATCCATCCAAAGACCATATACACCAGTTGAGGTCCAAAAAGTCACCAGGATTGTGAGGCAGAGCAGGGCGCATTGTTTGGGACAATTTCCAAGTATTTTCGAGAGGTATAGACACCAGAGCGAACTTTCCAGACTTGCAGTAGCCGTCGTACGAGCTGTCATATCCATACCAGTTCTTCATATCATCCATTGCATTCCACAACATTCTTTGGGTATCAACTATTATTGTTTTAGTTTCTAATGTATTCCGGTTAAGATCCTTTTGTCATTGATCTAGCCGAGTGATTCATTTATTCAGCTGCATTCAACATTTGTACTCCAAAGAGATTTCATAATATAAGCTTTGTAGTCTTTTGTCACCATTATTATTTGAATGCTCATTTATATGCTGTAAACAATTAATCCTACACACACATTAGCATAATTTCCTAGACTAGCCAAGTCAACAACATTACAGTGGTATCAGAGCTTTAGTCCTGCCAGCCTATGACTAAAGACGATGAGTGCAACAGAGGACCCAGGGGGCCATGAGAACATAGGTGATGAATATGTCACTTACAAAAGACACAAGGAGGGAAGACCTAGACATGATTTTCCCCCTTTTTCCTCCCAACTCAAAGGAAGAGAAGAGGCACAAAGGGAAGTAGAGAGAAGGGTAGAACGTGAGGTTGAGAATGAGGCAAAGAGGATGTTAGGAGACATATATGAGAGACTAAAGGGCAGTGGTAAGACCCCTAGGGACCCAGAGGCAACCTTCATGCAGGTACTCGACAATCTAGTATTCAATCAGTAGGCCATGACTCAGTCCTTGGCACAAATGGCTGATAGATTGGCTATAGTGGGCACCTCAGGAAAACAAGCCCCACATGCAACATAGGGGAACTCAGGGGCATGCATTAGACCCCAGTATCCTACTCTCACATACACCTCTTCGAGTAGGATTCCCAGGCCATTGTTCCCCAGTTTCCAGAGGGCACCCCCAACAACAACACAACAGCTGATAACACAGAGGCCACCCACTTAGGTGGAGGACATTGCAAAGTACATGAGGGAGTATGTAGCATTGGGTCGTGACTCCATCAGGACATGACCTGCGTCGAGTATTGTGGACTCAGACTCAAGAACCGCCCCAGAGAGCCACAAAGAGGAGGACATCAACAACAACAAAGGTATAACATTGATTTCATATGGAAAGTTGGTAAACTCACCATACCTTCTTTTAACGGATCGTAAAAATGCATCGCCATAGCTTGGGTAAAAAATCTAGACATATAATACAAGCTCAACCAGATGACCGAGACAGAGGCCAACAATTTCACTACCCTACACTTGGAGGGTGAGGCACAGGAGTGGTGGCATCATGGATTGGTGATGTTGGGACACAGTCACATCACCTCCTACAGGGAGTTCACAGAGAGACTCATGGAAAGGTTTGATAGGAGGGATCCTGAGATCCACTTCAGGGATCTAGCCCAGTTGAGACAAACTGGCACAACAGAGGCATACGTCATGGAGTTTCAACGGGTAACAGTGGCAGTGACAGATATATCATAGCCTAGGTTGATCATGTTATTCACAGAGGGGACTCATAGAGCCCTTGAGAGGATGGGTGAATGATCCAGATGGATGTCGGTGGCCTCCCACCTATTCCAACTGGTTCATTTTGGCAGTTTTCCAGTTTGGTAGTTTTTGTTTTCCTGGTTTTCGGGTCCTTGACTTGTGGGGCCATTTTGAGGCCCTAAACAACGTTTTTAGGGCTCGCCACAATAAAAAATGCCCTTTGATGGATCACAACAAATTGTGTAGTCCTCAGATAGACCTTTCCATTGGGCTATCGTGCGCCTAAAATGAAGATCGTATGCAAAATTTACGACCACGAGAAGTTGATGTACTAACTTACCCAAACGGGGCCCACATGACTTTTGGCGCTTCATCTCCTAGGGTTAGGTTTTTGGATGTATAGGGTTTTTGACATTCATGTTTATTGTAAAAAGGCCTTCAGAGTCTTATTGTAATCATGTTCTTGCGAATGAGTGCAGCCGTCACATCTCTTCTCATAGTTAAGACACCACCATTCTAGCAAGCTTGTTTTCCGTTACATTTTATAGTTTCATCTTATTTCCTTATTGAATAGAAAACTAGTTTTACTGTATCTCTGTTATTCTATGTTAAGCATCTTTTAATAATATTTATTCATTTTGTTCTACTCATAAAATCTAGATCAGTGGTATCAGAGTGGTCTGCTCCTTGTCGTCTTAATGCATGTCCCCAACGAAGTCAGGGTACAAAGAATTGGGTCTCGAGCTTGTTTCTCTTGAGGACAAAAGCTTTCGCACGCCCAAATGACCTCTCATGGCAGGAGAAAAGAAAGATGACGTGACAGGAGATCCTTTCAAAATGTTGCTTGACGAAGCCCTCACACAATAGAGGAACGAGATGATGGATATTTTTGCACAAATCCTTCGACGGCTACCAATAGGGGACACATCTTCCTCGAGCGGAGGCGCCGCCCCCTTCAAGGTACAAATCAACTTCGATATTCCTATATTTGAAGGTCAGATAGACGCAGATGTTGTAGACAAGTGGTTGAATCTACTAGAAGGGTATTTTTCTGTCCATAACTTTTCAAATAGAGAAAAAATTACTTTTGCGCTCCTCAAAGTCGTTCCCCATGTCAAAGATTGGTGGGAAACTTTCTGTGAGCAAAAGGAAACAGAGGAACCCTCATTATTTACAATCGCGACCACCTGGGAATCCTTCAAGGATGATATTAAGGAACAATACTACCCTATCGGAAGTTATGACTACTTGTATACCAAATGGACTACACCGTGGCAAGAAAGAGACCAAGAAGTGCCAGATTTCACAAATATCTTCCATACCTTGCGCACCAAGTCGGGTATCAAATATTCAGAGTGACATCTAGTGCTCAAGTATCATGGTGTTCTGTATAGATACAACCACACCAAAATGGAATTTACGGACATCTCGTCCTTGGGCGTGACCTATCGATATGCCATAAAAATCGAGCAGAAGCTCAAACAAAAGACATGACAATTTGGGCCTGGGAACCCCTCGCATAAAAAACCAGGAAAGGGCGACCCCAACCTACAGAACAAAGAACAGAGAAAAGATGGACAGTATCAAAACAACCAGTTCAAGCCGCGACCAAAGAAGGACACTAGAAAGACAAAGAAGGATACCGGAAAGTGGTGCGACTTCCATAAAATCCCTTGGCATAACACTGATGATTTCCGCTCAAAGTAGTCGCTGGTGGCCTAAGTAAAAGCCTCTAAATCAGATGCGGGTTCTGACTTTGAGTCAGAACCAGAAAGGGGAAGACTAAACATTGATGCAGAACCCAATGCCACCATTGCTACCACCAAGCTCTAGCATGGTGAACCAAACGAGCCAGAAGAAGGCAAGCACATTTTCCATTCACAGATGTGGGTAAAAGGAAACCCACTGCACTTCATCGTTGATAGGGGTAGCCAGAAAAACCTCATCTCAGCAGAGGTCGTCAAGCGGCTGGCCCTACTGACAACACCGCACCTGCAACACTACATCATCGGATGGATCCACCAAGGAAGCGATCTCCGCGTCAACCAACAATGTCGACTGCCGTACGACATCAAGCCCTTCAAAGGGGAGGTATTGTTTGATGTTGCTCCTCTCGAAGTTTGAAATGTTCTTTTGGGCCAACCTTATTTATGAAAACGTCATGATGTATATAGGTATAGGCCTCGTAGTGTTATTATTACTTTGAACAAGAAATTGTACAGGTTACTTGAGGCAGTCCCTCCCAGTGTTATTTCCTTAATCTCTGCCAAGCAATACATGAAGGTTATATCTCAGACCGAGAAATTGGTCTTCTTCGTGATTCACTCTCAGAGTAAGAGAAAGATCCTAGCCACATCCAAGGCCTCCATGACTAATCTCTCCACACAACAGAAGCAAGTGGATAAGGTCATGGAAGAATACTCAAATATCTTCTCCTCTCCTACCGAGGTGCCTTTGCATTGCCAGGTCAAGGACCCCATTGATCTGACCCTAGACGCACCGCTACCCAATGGGTCGGTCTACCGCCGCTCTTTGTTATAAAATGAGGAGATCAAGAGGCGGATCCAATAACTGCTCCACAAGGGGCACATCCATCCCAGCTCATCACGTTGTGGGAGCCCAATCGTACTGGTGCAGAAGAAAGATGGGACTTGACGACTCTGCATTAATCACTGGGCCTTGAATAAAATCACAGTATGGAATTGGTACCCGATTCCTCGAATCGACGACCTCCTTGATCAGCTCTCGGGGGCCAAATACTTTAGTAAGATTGATCTGAAGTCTAGCTACCACCAGGTCCCAATAGAACATATAGATGTATGGAAGACTGCCTTCAAGTCAAAAGAAGGTCTTTTTGAATGGTTGGTCATGCCCTTTTGTTTGACAAATGCTCCATCAACTTTTATGAGGATGATGGACGATATCCTGCGACCTTTCACCAGTACTTTTGTAGTGGTGTATCTGGATGACATCCTCATCTACAACAAGACTTGGGAGGAACACTTGCAACATATTCAACAGGTTCTGCACACCCTGCGGCAGCACAAACTATATGCAAACTTGTAAAAAAGCTACTTCGACATGGACATGGTCCATTACTTAGGCTACATCATTGATCAACATGGTGAGAATCTGGATCCAACCAAGATCCATGTCATCCGTGACTGGCCAACCCCAACCACACTCACTGAGATTCAGAGCTTCTTGGGCGTTGTCAATTTCTATCGTAGGTTCGTGTTGGGATTCTCTCATATCGAATGGGCCCTCAGCTAAGTAACTAGGGGTGGCGTTAAGGCTAAATTTGTGTGGGGCCTGTCCCAACAACAAGCCTTCGATGAATTAAAGTAGCGTTTGTGCTCATCCCCGGTACTTTCATTATCGGACCTGCAACATCCCTTTGAGATAGAGATGGATGCTTCAGACTATGATGTGGGCGTTGTTCTCAGTCAACACGGCCACCCCGTGGCGTATCATAGTGAGACACTATCAGATAGTGTTTGTAAGTACCCTACTTATGAAAAAGAAATGTACTCCATTGTGCAAGCCTGCTGCCAGTGGAGACATTACTTTTTGGGGAAGGAGACAATCATCCACACTGATCACAAGCCACTACAGTTCATGCAGACCCAAGGAAAAATGCAGAATGACCGCCATCAGAAGTGATCCACATAATCACAATATTTCCACCTCAACATTAAGTATAAAACATGAAGTACCAATCGAGTTGTTGATTGCCTCAGTCTACATCCATTTGCAGCACTCACCACGGTGCTAGACTCTTGCAGCCATGAGACCTCTGGATGGCCCCACCTCTATGAGACAGACCCTGACTTCTCCACTACCTACTAAATGATGGGAGCAAACTCAGTGGTCGCTATTTTCCATCTTCACGACAGGCTGTTGTGCCGTCTGGGCCATCTCTACGTTCCATCAAGCTAGTGCACAAAGCTAATTTGGGAAGCTCACTACAGTCGGGTGGCATGACACTTTGGTGTCGAAAAGACAGTGGCAGTGTTGCAAAAACATTCCTACTGGCCGAAGCTTCGACAGGATGTCGGCAAGTATATTATGTCCTGCATCGTCTACGCTATTTCCAAACTGACCACTAAGAAACAGGGCCTGTACACCACTCTTCCTACTCCTGACAAGCTGTGGGAATCCATCTCCATGGACTACATGTTAGGCCTCCCGTCCACCAAGAGGGGCAATGACTATTTTTTTGTGGTTGTTGTCTCTTTTCCAAGATGGCAATTTTGGTTGCCTACGAGACGAACATCACTACAGAGGCCACTGCCAAGCTCTTCTTTAAATGCGTCTGGGTACACTTTGGGATCCCAAAAACCATTGTCTCATATCGGGATAGTCATTTCCTCAACACATTCCGGTCGAGCCTCTAGTCACTATTGGATACCAAGCTCACCATATCCATTGCCTTCCACCCCCAGATAGATGGCCAAATTGAGGTCGTCAATCAGATGATCGTACATATCCCGTGCATGTACAATTACAAGCACCCCTGCACATGGGATGCAAGTCTTCCCTATGTCCAGCATAGCTACAACCGAGCCCTACATAGCTCAACTGACCACAACCCCTTTCAGGTGGGGTTGAGATTCCAACCATTGGGCCCCATGGATGTTGCATTACCCCTGGAGAACACTTCAGTCGATTCGTCTCTTGCTCCACCAGAACCTGACAAAGCTACCCGCTTCATTGAGAGGATCCATCACATCAACCAACAGGTTCAAGATATTTTACAGAAGTCCAATTCCAAGTACAAGCAGCGCCATGATCAACACCGGGTGCCACATAAGTTTCAAGTGGGCGACAAAGTTTGGTTGCACTTGCAGAAAGAACGTTGTACAAGGCCACATCAGAAGCTTCGCCCACTCCAGTATGGGCCATACACCATCACCAAGGCTATGGGTGACAATTATTTTTCACTCAACGTTCCCCCTTTCCTTGGCCTGCACCCAGTCTTCAACGTGGGTCTCCTTCGGCCATATTTCCCACCATTATTGGACACCTCAGAGATAGCAGAGCAATTGACACCAAAAGAGCTCAACCCTGACTACATGCAACATGAATCCAGTGATCAGATTGTGGACACACAGATCAAGGGCACCCGACAACAAATGATCCAGCTTTATTGAGTTGTCAAAGTAGGGCAGCTCTTGCACCAAGGCAAGTGGCTCACCCAGAGCCAAATTCAACAGAAATTTCCTCATCTTATGGGGGAACTCAACGCACTGGAGACCATTGCTTCCTAAGGGAGGAGGATTGATCTAGATGGATGTTGGTGGACTCCCACCTATTCCAAGTGATTCAGTTTGGCAGTTTTCCAGTTTGGCAGTTTTTGTTTTCCTAGTTTTCGGGTCCTTGACTTGCAGGGCCGTTTTGAGGCCCTAAAAAACGTTTTTGGGCTCGCCACAATCTTCTACAAGGAAATGACAAAGTGAGAAAATGAAAGAGGGTCAATATATAACATTGATGGATATGATGAATGATCCATATGGATGTCGGTGGCCTCCCACCTATTCCAACTGGTTCATTTTGGTAGTTTTCCAGTTTGGCAGTTTTCCAGTTTTTCCTAGTTTTTGGGTCCTTGACTTGCGGTTTGAGGCCCTAAACAACGTTTTTAGGGCTCGCCACAATAAAAAATTCTCTTTAATGGATCACATAAAAAAGTGTAGTCCTCAGATACACCTTTCCAACGGGCTATCATGCGCTTAAAACGAAGATTGTATGAAAATGCTATGACCCCGGGAAGTTGATGTACTAACTTACCCAAACGGGGCTCACATGACTTTTGGCGCTTCATCTCCTAGGGTTAGGTTTTTGGATGTCTAGGGTTTTTGACATTCCTGTTTATTGTAAAAAGGCCTTCAGGGCCTCATTGTAATCATTTTATTGCGAATGAGCACAACCGTCACATCTCTTCTATGAGATAAGTCGCCACCATTCCAACAAGCTTGTTTTCAGCTGCATTTTACAATTTCAGCTTATTTTCTTATTGAATAGAAAACCAATTTTACTGTATCTATGTTATTTTTTGTTAAGCATCTTTTAATAATCTTTATTCATTTTGTTCTTCTTATAAAATCCGTATCAGTGAAGGCATACATGCCTCACACATTGCAGGACGTCATCTTACGCACTCAAGATTTGGTAGACTTAGTGCCAAAGACTAAACCCTTTTCCAAACCCTTTGTACCACAGAAAGACTGAGACAGGAAGCCATTCCAGAGAGAATGGAAGGGCAAGGAGAAGCTATATGATGAGACGAGACGAGAGATTATGAGGAAGAAGCCTTGCTTCAACTTCAGAGACCCTTCAGTCCCAGGCCACAAGTGCACGGGCAAGGGAGAGATTCAGTATATTGAGGTGGCAACAGACAATGTGGATAGTGAGGAGGAGGAGCATGATAGTGGATCCACTAGCTCAGAGGAGGAGTTAGTATAGGTAGAGGAGAAACCTCCCCGTAGACCACCAACACTGGCATGAGCCCACCCACCGGTAGTTCCACAGCCTCCTGAGCAGGCTAACAGACGGAAACCAACAAAGGGAGGAATCATAACGACCCTTTCTGGTGTTCCCAGGTATGATACCCTCTGGATCAGAGGGACTCTTAAGGGACAATGAACAATCACCCCGATAGATGGTGGGGCCACCCAACACTTCAATGATGCTTCATTGGTATCGAGACAAGCACTTCAAACAAAGGAGTTTGAGGGGTTTGATGTTGGAGTAGCAGATGGCCATATAGTGGAGTGTTTAGACAGAGTTCCAGACTTGGAGATAAAGTTAGGCAACTACACAATGAGAGACACATTTTATGTGATTGACATATCTGGCACAAATGTGGTATTGGAAGTACAATGGATGATCACCTTGGGGAAAATCACCACCAATTACCAAACCTTGGAGATGGGGTTCAAAGACAGTGACGGGAAGAGGCTTGTTTTGAGAGGCATGTCAACAGGATCACCCAAGACAGTTTCAACCAAGAGGATGGAGAGTATATTCAGACATGGGGAGGTAACATATGCCATAGACAGTGCTTGATCACTACGCAGAAGGATTCAAAGGGTCGAAAACAATATCATACAGAGATAAATAACTTGTTGGGACGACATCAACATGTTCTTGGGTCGATTCCACCAAGGAGACACACCCGACAGGGGGTTTGAGCACTCCATTGAGTTGGAGGAGGGGGCCAAACCTATGATCATCCCACCCTATCGTCATCCTAGGAGGTTCAAGGATGAGATAGAGAAAACAATTTAGGAATTGCTAGCGATGTTAAGCCCTAATATTGGCTCATTACCCCTTAATTGGGGAATATTATATTAGTAATGTTATTTTATTTATGTTGGATTTAGGCCATTAGTTGTAATTATACCTCCTAGTCTCCTGTATATACCAAGGAGACATTTTGATTTTGAATCATCTTGTACAAGGACATTTAAGTGGGGTAAAAGGAGGTTGCCCCCTCGAAGAGGCTTATTATCTGAAATTATCTATTTTTCAAGGCGTTGAGTACTTTTTCTGAGGTTTTTCTATGCTATATTGATATTTGGTTCTTAACATGGGACACATTAGACCTAGCTGCGATCCATTCGCTTCTCCAATTGTCTTAGTTCTGAAGAAGGATGGTACCATGAGGATGTGCATTGATTACTGGGCCCTGAACAAGAAAACCATCAAGAACCGATATCCTATCCCTCACATTGAGGAGTTGATGGATGAACTGCATGGGGCATTTTTCTTCTCGAAGATTGATCTACGCTTTGAGTATCATCAGATCGACATTCGAGAGCAGGACATAGAGAAGACGACATTTCAGTGTCACTTTGGACATTTCGAGTTCCTGGTTATGGCATTTGGGCTAACCAACACACCAACTACATTTCAGTCTTGCATGAATCACATCTTCAGGGATCACTTGAGGAAATCAGTCTTGGTTTTCTTCGACGACATCTTGGTCTACAACAAGACATGGCAGGAGCATATGAGGCACTTGGATGAGGTATTGAGCATCATGGAGGCACAATCACTATACGCCAAAGATTCCAAGTGTGAGTTCGGTATGAGAGAGCTACTTTACTTGGGCCACATCATCAGTGCACATGGGGTGCAGGTACACTAGGAGAAGATCAGGGCCATTCTGGATTGGCCAACGCCCAGGAGCGTGACAGAGTTGAGGATTTTCTTCGGGCTGTGCAACTATTACAGGTGGTTTGTCAGAGGTTTTTCTAAGCTTGGAGCACCACTAACAGATCTTACCAAGCACAGGGCTTTCATCTGGACCGATGAATCACATAAAGCCTTTGATCACATGAAGGAAGTCATGGGCACTTTTCCAGTGTTGGCATTACCAGACTTCACTTTGCCATTTTTACTAGAGTGTAACTCATCTGGCGAGGGTATCGAGGCAATTTTGATGCAAGGAGGACATCCCATTATATTTGAGAGAAGGAAGCTCAACCATCCCAAGAGGTTGTACTCCATTTATGACAAGGAAATTATGGCAATCATGCATTCCTTGAACAAATTCAGACAATATTTGGTGGGCAACAAATTCGTGGTCAAATCATTTCACAATAGCTTGAAGTATTTCCTTGAGCGGAAGGACCTCAGCGAGCACCAACATAAATGGGTGACGAAGGTACAAGCATTCGACTTCGACATAGAGTATGTAAAGGGGAAGAAGAGCATTGTGGTCGATGCACTATTAAGGAGACCTATGACATGCTCTTTGATGGAGATTTCAACAGATTGGAAATCCCACTTGTTAGTGGAATATTCCAAGAACAAGTTCACTTGTGAGGTTATGGATGGGCATATATAGGATGACAGGTATAGGGTCACTGACGATGTCATACTCTACAAGGACAAAGTCTAACAATATTACCAACTTAACGAGAACTTTGTCGAGTTCTAACTTTTTCAAGGGTCACATTTTTTACCTCATTTTTAAAAATGGTGCTACCGGTAGCACCCTCCTCCCTTTTTAGGTGGTATTTTGATATTTTAATTTTTTTGATCCATAATATTTCCACAATATTTTTTTAAATGCTTATTTTTCATCTATTTTCAAAATTATATATATATATATATATATATATAAGTTAGAGTAATGTATTGATTCCTGTTAAAAAAAGTACAGATGTCTACGATGAAAAAAACCATGTGGTCGCAGTGCCCAGGTGGGAAACCACTGCGCTAGATGGCCACAAACTAGTATGGTCATATGTTTAAAAAATAGTATGAATCTGGTGCCCAGTTGGGAAACCACCATCGCCATAGACAATATGCTGTATATAAACTATGCTGCTGGGCCGCGTAGGGTTGAGGCACAAAATGAGAGTGCATAGAGAGTCAAGAAAAAACAAAACAAGCAAATCCTAAAAACCTGGACCAAGACGCAGTCCTGCGAAGACCTGCTTTGACACTGCTTTGTCTTTCCCATGTTCCATGATGGCCTGTTGAAGATCTTGCATGAACATCATCATGGCGTCCACTCTTCTCCAACGGTCTGCTTCCCTGTTCTGTGCATCGAGCATTTCCAGCTTGATCTCCTCCAAGTTTTTCTTCAGCAATTTGATACCCTCCAAGTCCTTTTTTATGGTGCACAGGTTATGCAGGATTTCAGTTTGGTCTGCACACCTAGCACATGAGGGGTTGGGGTGGCTAGAAAGCGGAGAAGAGGAGGAGGAGCCTCGGGGGGAGGTGAAAGGGAAATGAGGAGGGGAAGG
>SNQJ01S0053141.1:8974-37650 GCA_010110895.2 Picea sitchensis
AAACATTTCATTGGTTTATTATCTTTTATAAAATGAATAGTCTTGTTGATTGGATTGGATGCATACATGAATTACTATAAGGGTGATAGTTATTGTTATTAGTACATGCACGAGACTTGTATGTACTAGCTACACATGCATTTATTGTACATGTACACTAGTATGTATGAGTTTTCTTGGCTTACTTACTAATAATGTTGGTTATTTGATATGAATGTGTGAACCATGTGTCTTTTCCCTTGTATCATAAAATACTTTAACTTCAAGACAAAGTTCCCTGAAGGGTGGGTGTATGTAACAACCCTAAGTAATTAATCAATTGTCATGATTTAAATAATTGTTTAATGTATATTAGTTAATTAATTAATTAATTAATTTCATGATTAAATATTTGGTTAATGAATTTGAGTTTAATAAATTTTAATTTATTAAATGGAGACTTAATGTATCGAATGATGGAACCATTAAAGAGAAAGGGGATAAGGTGGTTGGCATTGAATGGAGRGATAAGGTGGGTGAGTCTTAATGAAAGGGAGAAGGCAGTGAATGAGAGAGGGGGAAAGGAGGATAAGAGAAGGGAAAAACACTCGAGAAGGGACTTTTGGGATTTTTGGGGAGAGCATCATTTTCAAAGGAGAGGACTGTATTGTTGGTTTGGGGCTAGAGTAGCTTGTTGGAGGATGGTACTGGTTTTTTCTTGAGGAACTTGTTGGAGTTTGGTGGACTGAGACAGGGGGCACCTGTTGCTGGGAGTTTTGGGCTCGGCGGCCAGGAATCATGGAGCTAGGGAGCCGGAGAGGCTCTGTTCCTAGTTGGCTAGGAGGTCAGTCAGTTTTGGGCAGAGCATCAGGTAGAGTTGGAGAACAGCAGTAGCATCAGTTAGAGGTATGTATTTTCATTATTAAGCTGTGTTATGTGGTTTATTATCATGTTGTTGAATATGTTGAATATGTGGTTTGTTATGATGCTGAATATGTGGTTTATTATGATGTTGCTCATAAATTTTAATTATGTTGAATAATGAATGGTTAAAAGTTAGGATAGCATTTCTCTATTTTAACTTATGTTTTATAAGGCTCTATTGGAAGAGACTTTGCAGTTGTCATTTGTACTATGTGGGCCCTGAGGTTACATAACATAGTTAAAGGTCCGTGGACCCACACTGGCGTTGATCACGATACATAAAGATCGATGGCCAGGAGGCATTGCAGGGACCCAAGTTGCACGAGAGTTAATTCCCCAAGGCGGTCCCACAATCCAAACCACGGTTTTACCAGGGGGTTACGTGTGAGCATCAGAAGAATTGCGGGACGAAAGGCGAGTTACTCCAAACCGTCGTTGCATGCCCCTAAAATTTGAAAGGCGTTCAAGTACAGAAACCGTGGGTCCCAGTGGACGCGTGGTGCCAATTGTGAAGTCCAGAGACTTGACACTCTGGAAGAATGGTTCATAAGGGAACGACAGGAAGAAATTTCAAAAGTTTCATAACGCTGAGGTGACGAGACGTAATGACCTCACCAAAGTTGACATGGAAGTGTTTGGAGATTAACGGTTCGGGGTGTTGGGGGTGTTATCACTCCAGGAAACTCTCCTAGGCTGTAAGCCATAGATGCCTAGAAACTCAATCTTTTTGGAAACTATTTTCTCAATAATAGGTGTGGGTTTTGCATCAAGATGAATATATTAACCTCTGGATTGTATTCTCAAGACAGTCTTAACTATAATCATGCAACACAAGGCCTTCAAGAGCTATTGTCAGATAGGTTTGTATAACAAAGGGATAAGAAAACTAATCAATTGACTAGAACATACATAAAACCATATATATGATGGGTCAACAAACTAGCCAAAGATGCTTGTGATTCTTGCTTAACAATCAAAAGTAAGATGACAGTTACCATAGGATCATTAAACAGAGACAAAAGAACTAATTCCACTCATAAGCATAGACAAAGATGAAAGAAGGTCTGACAGTAACAAATGAAAGAAACTTGCGGGCTGGTATATTAAAGAAAGTGTCTTTCATACAAAATAGTAGCATATAGAACTCAAAATCGAACCTTTAGTTCATCTTCTATCTTTAGCTTTATAGCTTTACAATGTAGTTTTGAGATCCTAAAAGCATGGATCAAATATGCTAAAGATAGAAAGTCAAAATTCAGTTTGCGAAAGATAAGGAGTGATCCTCAAAATGAGGTCAATCCCACACTTCATGGTCTTCATATCTTGTAGAGTCCTTGTGCAGTGAAAAATAGCCTTCCAAGGCTGAGTGTTGACTCTCCCAAGAGATACGATTTGAATTTGTTGAGGTGTGTAAAACCCTGATTTTCTGCCTTTGAAAAAGTTACCAAAAATGATTGAAACACCTCTTCTTTCCCTTAACCATCAAAAATAGCTATTGGATCTGACTTGATAATTCAACAAATTTCCATTCGAAGAGGTTTCAAATCATTCCAACTCAAAAAATCCCGATCTGGGCAAAAATTCGGTCATTCTGGCAGTGACATGCTTTCGGTGGTTAACGTAGAAGACTCCTGGGTGGATTAACTACCGAAAGATCTGCTTTCGGTGGTTAATGAACAATCATCCTGTTCGCCTAAACCACCGAAAACTTTTTCTTTGTCAAAACTTCAAAATTTGCAAAAATGATTACCTTGATGTTATGTTGAGTGTTCAAGGTTTTTTGGACGATGCAGCTCCTCTTCATGCAGATCTTCGAACTTCAACTTGTTGTGTGGAAGACTGTGGTAAATCTACCATGGTTGTAGCTAAGTTGGCTAGAGTTTCCAAACCTGTTTGCTCCTATGTTGGCAATTGAGAATCTTTTAATTTCAGCCTCAGAATTCTGAGTTGCTTGTACAGCTTCATGTTCTCCCTTATCAACACCCTATTCCTGTCTTTGATCTTATCATGCTTTTCTTTGAGGCTTTGGTTTATGTTGAAAATCTCTGCATTTCTTTCAGTCAAGTCTGTATTTTCCTTTTTAATAACTCTTTCTAGGACTTCCATTTCATAGACTTGTTGCAGGAGTTTATTGATTTTTCGTGCCTTAGATGCTTTAGGCTTGCTTGTAGAAGTTTTTGCCAATGGTGGACTGTGTGCCTCTGGGGAAGTTGGTGAGGGAAAGTTGGTACAATATTTTGCAACTTTTCCAGCTTGTTCATCATCTTGTGTCTCTGCTAACTCCTGTTCTTGCTCCGAGTCACTATATGGCAAGTTTAAAGGGTTACTTCCTTCAGCAAGGACCTTGGTCTGTTCACCATCAAACTGTAACTTTCTTTTGGTTCTTTTTCTTTTAACAGAGGATGATTCTATCGGATCTCTTGGTGGTGAGATACCCTTATGTTTTCTATGACTTCTTTTAGGAGTAATGGTATTCTTAGTGGCAGCTTTTTTACCCTTCTCCTCCTGTTGCCAATCAATCTAGAATTCATTCCAAAAGAGGAAGTAGTTCCAATCTACCTGCCTTTTCTTCAATGAATCTTTGACAATGAGAGTAAGGAGTCCTTGATGAGACAATCTACTTGCCACCTTAGTGGGCTTGGCCATGACCTGCCTAGCCATTTTTGTGAGGGCTTTGTGCAAGTAAAACGGTAAATTGATGGGAGATCTCCCTGTGAAGTGATTTAAAAGTTTGAAATGGTAGAACATGACTCTGTTGTATCTACCTTCACATGTGATATAGACAAATATTGCCTTTAGGAGAGATTTCCACTTAGGTTCCAGATAAGACATTGGTATGTCTTTTTTCCATGTAAGATCTTTATGCAGAGGCTGTAGGTAGGATCTAAATTCAATGTTTGAAGGTATAGTTGATTTGAACCAACAATCGCCTGTTCTGGGAAGACCAGTGAACTCAGCTATGGCTGCCTCATCAACCACAAACTGCTCCTTTCCCACTGTTGTTGTTCTTCCATCATACGAGCTAGCAAAGGTCTCGGACACATGTTGGTGAAAATCTACCAGTTTTTCACAATACGAATATACTCCAGTTTGCTTGAAAAACTCAGCCACCTCAGGGTGAGCCTCAAGGTACCAAACTCCATCCAATTCAGCCCTTAGACCTGGCCCTGCTTTCGGCATTTAGTAAATGTTGACTATACCTGCGATTTAAGAAAAACTTCGTGCCAGGGAGACAAAGACTCTATGATTTAGGGTGACAGGGAGTATGACTCAGAGAGAAATAAATGAGACAAAGTGACTCAGAGTTATGATCACAAAGCTCAATCACTAACCGAATTTAGGCAACAGACTGACTGAAAACATGCCGAAAATTTCAAGTTTCGGTGAGATGTACATTTAAATTGAAACAGTATGGGCTTTGAACTACCTGATTACTCGACCTGGCTTGATTGGTATGACCATTGGCTTGATAACGATCTACTGAACTCGAACTGTACTCGGTAATCACCACAAAAAATGGGATTATGGTCTCTGGATATGCGTTTGCTTGATGAAATCACGGCCTCAAGATTGTCACAATGACTCCCGGATTCGAATTGATAATAAATGGAGATCAAATCAGAGATTAATCGGGGTCATAATAGATCTGTGTCCTCGTGACTGGAGATAGTGAGGGGCTACATGAATAATCATTTCTGTTAGTCGGGAAACACGCATGAGTTTCTGTGTCTTTGCCGAGTCTTAATTTTGAAATGACAAATGCAATTAAAAGGACAACAGGGTATCAATCTTCGGATAGATACAACAAGAACATGAGTACCTTACCACCTCCATGGACTTTCAGCGGTTATGTTTTCATCATTGCGCCAATTGACAACTGGCTCGTGCGAAAGCACGGGCTTTTCATTTTTCCCGTTGAAATCTTTTCGGTAGTTAAATGAGCTTTTTATTTTCCCTCTTAACTACTGAGAACGAAGGCTTCCGGTGGTTAATGAGCGTGTTCAGGCTCGCCTAAACCATCGAAACCTGAGATTATATCTTTTGCTTGACCAAACCAAATCAAAAGTTCTTTTTGAGTTTATTTACAGAAAATAGACTTTCTAACCTACCTACAAAAATTTAGAAATAAATTTTGGACCACANGGGGCTACATGAATAATCATTTCTGTTAGTCGGGAAACACGCATGAGTTTCTGTGTCTTTGCCGAGTCTTAATTTTGAAATGACAAATGCAATTAAAAGGACAACAGGGTATCAATCTTCGGATAGATACAACAAGAACATGAATACCTTACCACCTCCATGGACTTTCAGCGGTTATGTTTTCATCATTGCGCCAATTGACAACTGGCTCGTGCGAAAGCACGGGCTTTTCATTTTTCCCGTTGAAATCTTTTCGGTAGTTAAATGAGCTTTTTATTTTCCCTCTTAACTACCGAGAACGAAGGCTTCCGGTGGTTAATGAGCGTGTTCAGTCTCGCCTAAACCATCGAAACCTGAGATTCTATCTTTTGCTTGACCAAACCAAATCAAAAGTTCTTTTTGAGTTTATTTACAGAAAATAGACTTTCTAACCTACCTACAAAAATTTAGAAATAAATTTTGGACCACAATCTATCACCTAAAAAGCAAAATCTCCACCAATTTATTTGAGGAGATAATAGGGGGTGTGTGGATGTGAAATCCTCTGAAGTCTTGAAGCTTTGAAGCTCCGAAGTCTCGAAGCTCAGATGCCTGAGGTTCCATAGTGAGTGCCAGCCATTGGATGTTGGGTAGTCATGGACTGTTCATCCACCCTACTTTGCGAGTTCGTCAATTCGGAACTCAGAGAGAATTGTTGTGATGTGCTTTGAAAACTTTCGAAGTTGGAGGCCCAAAGTCTCGAATAAGTGCCTATCGACCTAGCGCATGGTCACAACCCATGGTCACGTGGGTTGGGGGATAATAGAAAGGGACTAGTGCCTGGAAATTATTACAGAACAGAGCAACGCTCAGAAAGAAAAGATCTATAGGGATTCTTTATTGATCGAGAACCGCAGAATGAAATCTGAAAGTTTCTTTGAATCATATTGGTTTATCAATACTGTTCAATTTGTTAAGGACCGTTGGCCTGACAAAATTCGGTTGACTACACATTGTGTTTGCAGAGTTAACGATTGTCAAAACCAAACTGAATTGTCATGTAGTGCTAAGAAATGGAGGAGGCATGGAATGCTTTCAGTTCAGAAAATGAAGCTAAAGGAATGGATGTCCATTTGGGAGTTGAAGGATCAAACTCCAATGGGCATGGAGAAGAGATAGATGAGGGGGGAGACATGATGAAAATCATTGAAAGATTGCGGAAAGATGTCCAGCATCACTAAGAAGATAACAAAAAGCTCATGAAAGCCAGGGATCAACAGGAAGAATTCAACATAAAGTTGATACAGAGCCTCGAAAGGATAGAAAAGAAAAGGGATAAGGAGAGTGACTCTAGTAAATCAGGAAGTCCCAGGTCCCCTGATGAGAAGAGGAAATCAAGGAGTGTTTCCAGACACCATCATCACTCCCAAGGACACTCCCAGAGGAGGGTAGACAGTAGTTCAAGCCCATTTCCTACCAGAAAGCATAGGATATCTGGAGTGGATGAGTTGAAGGGAGAAATGAACAAGATTAAGCCTCCTGCATTTGATGGAGAACACCAGAAGGAGGAAGATGTTGAGACTTGGCTGCTTGGCATGAGGAAATATTTCCAACTGCAGAATTACTCCTCTCATGCAGAAGGGAGAATTGCAATGTATCAACTGAAAGGAAAGGCATCCATGTGGTGGGATCAACTTGTGCAGGTACAACACGTTAAAGAGAAAAATGTTACTTGGAAGGAATTCAAGAAGTATTTCGAAAAGAAATACTTAACTAAGAGATATTGTGACAGAAAGATGAAGGAGTTCTTTGAACTCAAGATGGGAAGTATGTTCATTGATGAATATGAACGAAGGTTTTTGGAACTGCTGAAATATGTTCCTTTCATCAAAGATGAGACTATCAAAATTCAAAGGTATCTGAGTGGACTACCATCTCCCATTAGTGAAAAGATCCAGTATGATGATCCTAAAACTATGGAAGAAACTATAAGGAGAGAAAAATGATTATATGAGTAGCAAGGAGAAAATCCCACTTTCCGGAAGGCTTGGGATGACAAGAAGAAGTTCAAGAAAGAGCAGAGATAGAAGGGAAACAAGCCTCCCTTTTCCAGAAATAATCCTCAAGGGAAACCATCTTTTAGAGAGCAGAGGATGGATAAGGCAGGTGGACAAAGGCCAAGGCAGGCGCCCATTCAATGTTGGGATTGTCAGGGAAAAAACAAGTATAGAGATTGTCCCCACAAAAATAGTAAAATGAGAGTTGTCCACAATGTTCAGCAAGAAACAATAGTGGAGGACATGGGAAGTAGAATACCAAGGATCTGTGTAGCCCTGGACAACAAGCAAGATAAATTTCAATCACACATGATTGAAGTTGAAGATATGATCAATAACCATGCCTTTACTATTTTAATTGATTCAGGGGCTAGTCATAGTTATATAGATCCAAAGATGGTGGAAAGTTTGCATTTGCCAAGAAACAAGCATGGAAAATATTGGTTAGTGCAGCTCGCTACAAGAGCCAAAAGAAATGTTATTGAGTTGGTTAAGTCTTGTCCAGTGGACATGAATGGGCTAAGCACAAGAGTTGAATTGAACATATTACCTTTAGGTTCCTATGACTATCTAATTAGGATGGATTGGTTGGACCAGCACCAAGCCATCTTAGGCTGTCGTAGCAAGGCGTTCACTTGCTTGGATGAGGAAGGAAATCAAAGATCAGTCCAAGGAATTCCCAGAGCAGTTGATATCAGAGAAATCTCAGCAATGCAGTTGAAGAAGTGCTACAGAAAAGGCTGCCAAATATTTACAGCGCATATGGATGAATCACCTAAGGATAAGGTGTCAAATATTGAAGATCATGCATTATTAAGAGATTTTGAGGATGTATTCCAGGAGGTACCAGGACTACCCCCAAAGAGAGATATGGATTTCTCTATAAACCTGATGCCTAGAGCAGCTCCAGTGTCAAAAGATCCTTACAGAATGAGTACACCACAATTGCAGTTGCATCTTGAATAACTTCTGAAGAAGGGGTATATACGTCCAAGTGTGTCACCTTGGGGTGCCCCAGTCTTATTCGTGAAGAAGAAAGATGGGACATTGAGATTGTGCATCGATTTTAGATAGTTGAACAAAGTGACCATTAAGAACAAGTATCCTTTGCTAAGGATTGATGATCTCTTTGATCAGTTGAAGGATGCCAAGATATTTTAAAAAATATATCTCAGGTTAGGGTACCATCAGGTAGGGATAAAGGATGAAGACATCAGGAAGACCGCCTTAATAACAAGGTATGGTCATTATGAACTCACAGTGGTACCCTTTGGATTATAAAATGCACCTGATGTTTTCATGTGCCTAATGAATGGTGTATTCAAAGAATATCTAGACAAGTTTGTCATAGTCTTTTTGGATGACATCCTGGTGTATTCCAAGTCGGAGGAAGAGCATGAACATCATCTAAGGATGGTGTTGCAAGTATTAATAGAGAACCAACTATATGCCAAATTGAGTAAGTGTTCATTCTATCAAAAGCAGATACATTATTTGGGACATATCATTTCAAAAGATGGGATAGATGTGGATCCTGAGAAGATAGAAGCCATTAGAGAATAGTCAACGTCGAAGAATGTGATAGAAGTCAGATCCTTTATGGGTCTAGTTGGCTATTACAAAAGGTTCATTGCAGGGTTCTTAAGGATAGCTCACCCCATCACTTCCTTGCAAAGAAAGGATAAAAAATTTCAATGGACAAAAGAATGTGAGAGAAGCTTCCAGCAATTGAAGCAGTTGTTAACCAGTGCTCAGATCTTGAGGATTGCAGATCCAAATGAATATTTTGTAGTGTGTACAGATGCATGTAAAGAAGGACTGGGAGGATTCCTCAGCCAAAATGGGTTTGTAATATGTTATGAGTCCAGAAAATTGAAAGAGAATGAAAATAAATATGCAACTCATGATTTGGACTTGGTAGCCATTGTACATGCGCTAAAGAAATGGATACATTACCTCATGGGAAGGAGGTTTGAACTCGAGACAGACCATCATAGTCTGAAGTATCTATTTGACCAACCAACTCTGAATACTAAGAAGAGTAGGTGGTTGGGATTCCTTTGTGAGTATGAATTTGATATCAAGCATATCAAAGGAAAGGAGAATAGAGTGGTTGATGCACTCAGCAGAAGAGTGCATGAACTACATGCTACGACCATTAGCATGTATCAAACTGATATGAAAGGCATAATTTCGGAAGCTGCAAATGAAGATTTGCAGTACCGAGAATTGGTAGCAAAGCTACAACATGGTAATATGCTACAGAAAGTGGGATATTATAAATTGGAAGTTGATGTGACACTCCTGTACAAAAATAGAATTTATGTACCTAACTCCCAGGAATTGAGAAGTATGATCTTGAAAGAAATGCATAATGTGCCTTATGTTGAGCACCTTGGATATCAGAAAATAGTGGTAGCAGTCAAGAGCCATTACTTTTGGCCAGGTATGAAGAAGGAAATTGCATAATACGCCGCCATATGTATGGAGTGTCAGAAGGTCAAGCTTGAACATAGGCACCCAACAGGGCTTCTACAACCATTTCCCATTCCTGAGTGGAGGTGGGAAGTGGTGATAATGGATTTCATCACAAAACTACCCAGAACTGGAAAGCGGCATGATTCCATCATGGTGGTGGTAGATAAGCTTGCGAAAGCTACCCATTTTATTCCATTGAAGACCACTCACAAGGCAACTAATGTTGCCAATATTTATATGAGGGAAGTAGCATCATTACACGGTATTCCCAAGACAAATGTGTCTGACAGAGACCCAAAATTTACCTCAAATTTATGGAAGGGGTTATTCAAAGGGTTTAGAACAAATCAAAACTTCAACACTGCTTATCATCCTGAGTTTGATGGGGAGACAGAGAGGGTGAACCAAGTGATAGAAGATATGCTAAGGATGTATGTGATGGACAAACCATCTAAATGGGAAGACTACCTACACTTGGTAGAATTTGCCTACAAAAATGGTTATCAAGCATCACTGAAGATGAGCCCCCTTTGAAGAACTTTATGGTAGAAAGTGAAACACCCCAATAAGCTAGGATAAGCCAGTTGATAGGGTAGTGATTGGGCCAGAGTTGCTCAAGAAAATGGAAGAGAAAATGATGAAGAATAAGCAGAATTTAAAGGCTGCCCAAGACAGGCAAAAAATTGATGTTGATAAGAACGGGACCCACAAGGAGTTTAAAGTGGGTGATCATGCTTTCTTGAAAGTGAAAGCCAACAAAAGTTCCCTAAAGATGGGAAACTGTTCCAAGTTGGCATCCAGATATTGTGGGAAATTTGAAATCCTAGAAAGGATTGGACCAATTGCATATATGCTTGCATTGTCTACATCCATGAATGTACATAATGTGTTTCATATTTCATTACTTAAGAAATATATACATGATGTTAATCATGTAATTGATTGGAATTTGATTCAGGTGGAGCAAGAAGGCATCTTGCAGGTGCATCTGGTGCGCATATTGGACTTGAAGAGAAAACATCTCTGGAATCGAGCCATGGGGCTGGTAAAGGTCTAGTGGACCTGGTATGGTCCTGAGGACACGACATGGGAGCATGAGGATGCTATGCGAACAGAATACCCGCATCTTTTTGAACATTTTTTAAAATGTTGTTGAAATTATGTAAATGAGTTGCATTGAGGACAATGCAAAAGTAAGGGGAGGAGATTGTAATACCCCAAGGTTGAGCCCCTGTGAAATATAATGATGTTTGTAGGATGGTGAGCCAAGTAATTACAAGCTAGTAGGCTTATGTGTTTAATAGGCTGAAGAGCCTAGATGTTAAGGTCAGTGGGCCTGATTTTATATATGTAATTATGCAAATTAATGATAAAATACATCGTTGCATGTAGACCGACCACAAAGAAAGAGTGATGGGGGACTAAGATTCCACTAGGTTGGGTAAGGGAGAGGGGGTTGAGAGGTTGGACAGAGGGGCTAAGAGTAAGGGCTTAAGTCCAAGAGAATAATAATTTATAATTATTATTCCAAAAACTGATTAGAAGGATATGATTTTATCCTAATTTCTTTTGGGAGGATGGGTCACTTCCAAATGGAAAGGAACATGCTTCATGGGTGAAATGTGTCGGCTCAGGCACATGCAATTTAGGCTGGAAAGTAATCTTGTTGGAGGGTTCGCTTCCCATTCTTCCATCCTCGCCTAACTCGTTTGGCCTCTGTCGTCGACCTCTGCATCTTCACGCACCTCTGAAACCGCTAACTGGGGAAGCTGACCTATGTTTTCCTATGAAGTCCATCATATCGACACTTTCCAAAACCAAGTCGTACTTTGCCTTATCTAATTTATGGTTGTTTCCATTCCCTGAGATGTATTGAACCTTTATTGTTGTCCTCACCTTGCATGAACTGAGTTGAATATTGATTGAAGAGGTGGGTTGTCGGGCCCGTGGCTGAAGAGGCAGGTTGTCAGGCATGTGAGAAGCTCTCTCCAAGTGAGAGAGTTTGATGGGAATTGATTTCCTCCTAGAGAGAGTCTAGCACCAACTACAGAGCTTTGTGAATTCCTGATCGGGCCTATTGTCGAGACCCTGAAAGGGGAAGTGGAGGAGTCGATGGACTGTGGAACATTGAAGGTGCATATTCCCAGGGTGGAACAAGCATGTGGGGAATGAGAGTCTGTGTGTATTGGGCATAAGAAGGCTCCTAGAGAGAATCCTTCCAGTTGCACTGTGCAGTTTCATGTAACCTCAACCTAGTCTAGGATTCCCTTGCCCTAGGTGGAGCTTAGTCCCAGCTCGGGGGTGACCCACTGCTGAGTGTGATGAGAAACGTGGTCTAAGGCTGGGAGGTTTGTGGAAGGTATGCACGCAGTTGGTGGTTTTACTCCAGTTAAAAGATAAGTATCATTTATGTGCTTAAATATGTATGTTATACATGTATGTGATTCTTGAAATGTTATCATGTGTTTCGTTGCATGTATGAATTACTGTCAATTCCATTCCAACCTGTATGGTAGGAATAATTCTGTGTTATTTGATTTAAATTCATTAAATATGCATGTTATATATATATATATATATATATACATTCTGCAGTGGCATTGCCCAACCTGTTGGTGGCTGGGGACGTTACAAGTTGGTATCAGAGCTAGTTGAGCTAAGTGAAGTGTGTGAGTAGTGGTGTTGCCTAGCCCGTTGGTGGTTGGGGACGTTACAAATATTGTACTACCCCACTGTCATCCATAAAGGTCTTGACGTCATGTCCCTCTTTAATATTGTGCATATATTACAGGTTGTCATATTTGAGAATATGCTTGCATATGGAAATGCTAACTCATGTTATTAGTGACTATTCAACACACATATTCAAAAATATTGGTTCTATACTTAGTCGTGTTTCTGTGCTCGTGGGTTCCCAGGGTGGCGAACTGAAAAATATTCATATCCATCTATATCTTCACATCACGAGTCTGACCGACCATCATTCATTTGCATACTTGGCCAATTTTATGAATGCGGGTTCATGGATAGGCCCTATCGAACTCTGGTGCCCCGTGTTCGGGGTATACATCTTGCACCCAAAACTTCGGTGATCTACAATTTGACCCTGGACTCCTCGAACTTGCAAGCCTGAATCTACCTATGATGAATCCGTCTAACCGACCCGCCTTTCCATACTTAGTTGAGTCTTCAAAGTTTCACGGGTTCACGGACTCTCGGGTGCACAAAAGTTTAAAATCATTTTCTACTCCCCTCCATCCGTGCCACCTTCTGCCCTTCCCAATGCACATTAATTATGTTTTTACTAGTGAAAACTCACCATACATGTTTGAAAACATTGGCATTATAAGCGGAAATATCGAGGACATCTCCCATTAAAACGCATTAACAAGCGAATATTATGGGATCTGATGATTTTTTTACGTCGATCTTGAATTGGAAAAAAATGTTGGTTATTTTTTTTTTTTAAGGCATCATCATAGTAATAGTGCAATATTGTACTAGCCCACTGTCATCCACCAACGTGCCATCCACAAAGGTCTTGAATTCATGTCCCTCTTTAATACTATGCATGTATTACAGGTTGTCATATTCGAGAATATGCTTGCATATGGAAATGCTAACTCATGTTATTAGTGACTATTCATCACACATATTCAAAAGGATTGGTTCTATACTTAGTCGTCTTTCTATGATCGCGGGTTCTCAGGGTGGCGAACTGACAAATCCTCATCTCCATCTATATCTTCACATCATGATTCTGACCGACCGTCATTTGTTTGCATACTTAGCCAATTTTATGAACGCAAGTTCGCGGATAGGCGCTATCGAACTCTAGTGCCCCGTGTTCGGGGTATACATCTTGCACCCAAAACTTTGGTGATCTACAATTCCACCCCGGACTCCTCGAACTCGCAGACCTGACTCTACCTACGATGATTCTGTCAGTTTGACCCAACTTTCCATACTTAGTCGAGTCTTCAAAGTTTCACAGGTTAACGATCTCCCGCATTTAGAAAAGTTTAAAATCATTTTTCGCTCCCCTCCATCCCTGCCACCTTCCACCCTTTCCAATGCACATTAATTATGTTTTTACTAGTGACAACTCACCAGACAGGTTTGAAAATATTGGCTTTAATAAGCGAAAATATCGAGCACATCTCCCATTAAAACACATTAACGGGCGAATATTATGGGATATGATGATTTTTTTTGCATCCATCTTGAATTGGAAAAAATTGTTGGTTATTTTAGTTTTTTTAATGCATCATCATAGTAACAGTGCAATATTGTACTACCTTGTTGTCATCCACAAATGTGTCATCCACAAAGGTCTTGACATCATGTCCCTCTTTAATACTATGCATATATTGCAGGTTGTCATATTTGAGAATATGCTTGCATATGGAAATGTTAAGGTTAAAGTTAATATTGTGCATATGTTAATGTTAAGGTTAATACTGTCCATATATTGCAGGTTGTCATATTTGAGAATATGCTTGCTTCCAGAATGATTCTCTGTCAAGGTTAAGGTGCTCGGGGGTGGCTTCGGCCTATGGTTAGGTGACAATAGTGATATTGTCTATGGTTAAACGATCACATCCAATATATTCTAACAACTGGAAGAATCTATATACCTCAACATAGGAGCATTTTGCAAGTGACTTGAACATCCCTTCCAATTTATAACAATAAAACAAAGAAATTCAACATACAAATCCTCAGGCAGACCTTTCAACCAAACAGATGATCAAATACAGGGACAATAGCAGTCACAACATACTTGATTTTTTTTGTCTCAGCTTTTGTTGGCTAACATGATTTTTTCCCCCAAATATGACGTCACATAAAACCACTCCCTCGTCTTTGAATTGGGCCTAAATCGCATCTCTAAGTTGTCTCAGATGTCGATGACCAGGAACATTACAAGGAATGCACCTTAAACCCCAAGTTTTCGATGATAGAGGGAAATTAAGACTTAGCAAAGTATGGAATGTTGAACAAATAGCTAATGCAGGCAGGCCATATCTAGAAGAGACAAGTTATTTAATAAGCTGGAATAGATCTAGCTAGCAGCACCAATGAAATCCAAGACTTGAAATTGATATTCAACTCGTTGTTTTTACCAGGAAAGCATTTGATGATTAAGTTGAAATCTATAAAATACTGTCTACATGCTTAATTATTGGACATATTTGCTAGTTTTGTCTACGACAGCCCCAATCACAATCATTATGGAAAACGCATTTAAATTTCAGAAATATCTGTTGAACTATTTCAAGACAACTATTTTGGAAAATAATCTCAGTGGTATTTTGTAACCTAGTTTATCAGAATATAGAATATTTGAGGTTTTTGTATGGTTTTTTCGAATGTCTGGTATTGTTTTTTATTTTATTTTGTATTTTATTTTGTGTGTGGTTAAACATGCACGACAAGCTTTTTTTTCTGATGCCCAGCACTTCGATTTAAATAAAAACTACTCTATTCACTCCTTACATTTTACATGGAAGAATAATTTGTGGTAGGACATACTTATGTGGCACCCACCCTATACCTAAGAAAAAAATGGGATGACCCATCCTGCTTTCATTTTTCGGGGAACCGTAAATAGAATGAATTAATGACTCTATTTCAACAAGGCAACTCAGGTGTTGACGTCATGTTCCTGTTCAATTCTGCATATATTACAACTTCTTCTATTTGATAATATATGTGCATATAAAAAATGTTACTTCATATATATATATATATATATATTCTTTCTATTACTTATGGGTTTCAATGAAATTTTCAAACCGAAAAACACCCTACAAATTGGAAGATGTTTTACATTTGGACCACAAATAATCTATTAATCTATATTAATATGAATATGAATACTATTGGAATAAATATAAACAAATTCTCTTTAAATTTTCCTTGTCTTCTTCCGCTCTATTATCCCTTTGTGGTTCTATATTTAGTTGCATTTCTATTATCACGGCTTCCCGAGTTCGCAGATTGGCAGATGCTCATCTTCATACATATCTTCACATCATGAGCCCAACCGACCACGGTCCCTTTCAATACTTAGCCAATTATCTGACCACCAGGTCCCGAGTTTGCGATATCGAACACTTATGTCCCTTGTTCCATCATATACATATTGCATCCAAAAACTTCTATGATCTGCAATTTATGCTTTTACTAGTGAGAACTCACCAGGGGTTCAAAAACATTGGCATTAATAAATGAACAGTAAATGTTGTTCTATGAGATACTTAGCCCTTTTTCCCTTTTCTTCTTCCCATATATTATCCCTTTTTGGTTATATACTTAGTCTCCTTTCTATGATCGTGAGTTCCCGGGTTGGCAGACTGAAAGATCTTGATCTGCATCCATATCCTCACATGACAAGTCCAACCCCGCCATTAATTTCCATACTTAGCCAATTTTATGGCTGCGGTTGCCAGGGCTGGCGCTATCGAACTCTGTTGTTGCTTGTTCTGTGATATACATCTTGCACTCAAAACKTTTTTGATCTACAATTCCACCTCGGACTCCACGAACTCGCAAGATTTACTCTACCAAGGTTCACAAAAGTTTCAAAGCATTTTTCGTTWMMTTCCATCCCCACTACCTCCACACCCTTCCCAATGCACATTAATTATGGTTTTACTAGTGAAAMCTAAACACACTGGTACGAAGCAATTGACATTAACAAGCAAAAAACCTCAAGGACATCTCCCATTAACACACGTTAAACCGCCATTTACAGTGCTCGGAATGACCGTCATTCCTTTCTATACTTAGCCAATTTTTTCCACCTATTCCATGATATACATCTTGCACCCAAAAATTATGTGATCTACAATTCCACCCCCGACTCCTCCAACTCGCAAGATTCACTTTACCTGGGTTCATAAAAAGTTTCAAACCATTTATGGCTCCCTTCCATCCCCGCCACAATCGCACCCTTCCCAATGCACATTAATTATTCTAACCTCTAGATTAACTTTCATTGTTCTGTTACCTACAAACAACACCCGGACCTCCAGGATATACAAATTGACTGTCGGACTCCCACATCGTCCCCTCTTCCATGTTACACATTATGCATTCAAATGTTCTAAGAAATACAATTTGACCGTCGGGGCCTCACGTCTTCTGGGGAAACCTTGTCGCCCTATTTTTGATCCTCAAGTTGGCGGGTTCACTAAATCTCCAATTCCTAGTCACTGTTTCTTGTGTCGGCCACCTTCGTACTTCTTTCCAAATATGAAACAACGAAGGATTAATGCTAAGAGTTCATCATGCAACAATCGTAAAGATCTTCATTAATAAGCAAAATCCTCAAGGAGACAGTCACATTGATTATCCCTACACAACTTGTCCAGAACATGCAGAAAAGATCTTGCCAGGTAATGGGAAAGCTATTACAAATTTCAATATATTAGTGAAAACAAGTTTGGCCTATCATTTCCCTATTCCATACTTAGACACTTTTAAGATTGCAGGTTCCCAGACTGACGGGCTCAAAATTGTGTTTTGAATCTTCCGCGACTTGCAAACAGTACCTGAAGTTACGCGATATACAATTTGTCCGCTAGAATGCCCCGTCATGAGCCTGGCCGTTTGTCATTCCTTTCAATACTTAGTCGCAATTTGGTTGTATGTTCATGACGTGGTACATTTCCATGGTTTTACATGTTGCAACCACTATGTATCGAGTCTAGCCTACCGTTTCCCTGTTCCATACTTAGACACTTTTTTGATTGCGGATTCCTAGACTGGTGGGCTCAGGATTGTGTTTCCAATGTTCCGCGATTAGCAAACAGTACACAGAGTTTTGTGATATACAATTTGTCTACAGGAATGCACCATCATGCCCTCTTATGTGTTACATGTTCTGCGGTCAACACTTCCGAGAGATACAATTTGAACCTCGGGCCCTCACCTCTGTTTGTTGTATCTTGTAGCCCTATTTTGAAGCTCAACCAACCGCTTTCGATAATTAGCCATTCCTTAATTGTTGGTCTCTGTCCCCGCCACCTTCCTACTTCTTTTTGGATATGCAATTAGTAATATTTAATGCTAACACTTCGTCATGAAGGAACCTTAAACATGTCATTAATGAACGAAAGGCTCGAGGAGATCTCCCACACTTCTGTCATATACAAATTGACCGTCGGACTCCAAAATCATCCCCTCTTCCATGGTACACATTGTGCACTCAAAATTTCTTAGACATACAATTTGACCCTCGGGAAGTCACATCTCCTGGGGAACCATTTTCACCCTAGTTTGAAGCCCATCCAACTGCTTTCTATACTTTCCCATTTCATGGAATCTCTTTCACGGATCCTCGGGTTGGTGGGTTCACAAAATCTCCAATTCTTAGTCATTTTTTACTGTTCCCACCACCTTCGAACTTCTTTCAAAGTATGCAATGACTGCTAACAGTTCATAATGAAACAACCATACAGACCGTCATTAAAAAACAAAAGGCTCAACGAGACAATCACATTGACTATCGCTATAGAAATTTCCTAGGAACATGCAGAAAAGATCTTTCTAGGTAATGGGATATCTATTACAAATTTCAATATATTAGCGAAAACGAGTCCGGCCTACCATTTCCCTATTCCATACTTAAGCCACTTTTCCGATTGTGGGTTCCCGAACAAACGGGATCACGGTTGCACTTCCATTGTTTTGTGGCCTACAAACAGTGCCCAGAGTTCCGCAATATACAAATTGACCTCTGGAATGTCCCATCATGCCCTCTTCTGTGTTATGCGTTTTTCACTCAAAAAGTTCTGAGACATACAATTTGACCCTTGGGCCCTCACCTCTAATGGTTGTACCTTTTAACCCTATTTTGAAGCCCACCCGACCGCTTTCGATAATTAGACACTCCTTAATTGCTCTTTCCCTTCCTCACGACCTTCATACTTCTTTCTAAATATGCAATTAGTAACCTTTCATGCTAACAGCTCATCATGCAGGAACCGTCAACATTGTCATTAATGAGTGAAACGCTTGAGGAGATATCCCATTAATGAGCAAAAGGCTCAAGGATATCTCCCATTCACACGCATTGGACCAAGATTTGCGGAGGGTTATATCATCCCTTCCAACTCTTCATTTCAAACATTGTCTGGAGAAAATGATCGTTCTCGTAAACTTATGGAAGCAGCTCGACAACAATTATGTGGAGATACAATGAATATATTTAGACATGAGGACTAGAACTTCCAGTGGTCCAGGGCATACTCTTACTATTCATCCCGTTCCGCCCAGAACAAAGTGATTTGGACCTCTAGAATTGCTCGTGCAGGCTATGTCCCTGAGGTTTTTTACTGTAAGGAGGTGGTCTCTTGGTGCACCGAAAAATATATTTCAAGCCAAAGAATTATTCCACTGTGTGACCATTCTCCTATTTCTTTGTCGCCTCACGTCTTCTGCAAGATGTTAATATTGTCGGATCCAACATTGTCCTTCAGAGGAAAAGGCTGCAAGCAGTTCTTGGAAAAACATGATAACGGGTTGGACCTCTTAACCGAGTTCCTTGAAGACCCAACAATAGTTCCTGAAGATATCACAAAGTTGCAGGTCATTTCCTTTAGAAATCCATTTTGGTAAATTGCTTGGTTGTTTACAAGAATATCAGGAAAGGAATCAATGGCAAGCATTTCCCGCATAGTTATTTATATTTTGTACGTCACAGTAAAGGAATAATCCATTTTTGATTGGGGGAAAATAATTTCCATTGAAATATGTTCCCAACTGTCATGATTCAAAGAAGATAAATTGTTTTATATGTCATCCTACTTTATTTTCGTGATAGCACATTGTTGTCTGTTTCCAAAACTGTCTTTGTCCAAGAAAACAAAATATGAATTCAACCCAGTAACATTATGGTACCAGGCCTTGTGGAGGAACAAGGCCTTCCATTGTTTTTATGAGGTTTTTAGTGACTTTGTCTCGGTTTTCAAATATTTATTGTTAGGAAAGGATGCTCCCCAGATGACTGGCCAGGCAACCAAGTTTTTGGACAAGAAGGGGACACTTGAACGAAAGGAAAATTACAGTGTAATAATGATCTTTGGCGTTAAGGAAAATCCTGCTTTCCTTCCATGTCACATCACAGACAAGATGTTTGTTACATAAATAGAAAGGAAATACAACTACTGGTTGCATTTTTTCCATGGCAAGAGAAAAAAACAGTTCATTCCTCTACCCTAGAAATTCGGGGACTTCGTGTTCAGAAACGTCAACAAGATTGATGAATTCGCAGGCCATTTCAAGAACTTGAACCTAAAATATGTTGAAAGGTTTAGAGGGTTCGATCCTAATGGGATTTTTCAAGAACATTACTATCAGTTGGATTTAGTATCTCTTTTATCCATAGACACCTGACCGAAGACAAAGATAGTGACGACAACACTCCTGCTCCTGACGATGGCGACGTAGACACATTGCAAAGTGCAACTGAATTGTACAGACAACAGGGAAAAGGCTCCAGTGAGAAGAGTTTCCAGTCCTCGACCAACACTCCCAAGAGAACGACATCATGGAGCATCACTTCAACGGTCCACCCCAGTAAGAAAGCAACCCATAAATATTCAAACAGAGGAGGAGATAAGAACCCTCCTCGCAGAAAAATTGATAGTTCTCACAAGCTTCCCGTGACGAAGAAGAGAAAAAACATTGTAGGGCAGGCGAAAGAGCCCAACACTGAAAGTGAGGACATGCAACTTGAAAAATTTGTGGATGGCGTGTTCCGCAAAGTTGATCTGCCCATGCACCATAGTTTGACAATGGAAATAGCTGACACTGACATTTTTTACGAAGATGAATCCTTCGTATTACAGAGCGATGTTTTTGACATCCAATCTAAAAATTTAATTATTGAAAAGAGAGATGTAACAAATAAGAAAGGGAAATATCGTTCAGAGATTAACCGTAGGAAAATGCAGCCATCCCAAATCTCTCGATTTCACCATGCAACCGCAGATGCTCTTGATGGTTCCATTGGAGGAATTGAAGTGGAGAATGCCAGATTGAAAGGGGGAATCAAGGAATTGGAGGAGGCTTTGATTCTTACCCCAGTGTTTCCCAATCCTTTAGCAAAAACCATTCCTGCCACCCCTGCAGCCAATTTAAAAGTTTCCTCCAACCTCCTCACATCCTGTAGAGGCTATGTAGAGAACAATATCAAGAAAAGAATGCAGCTAATTACTGAAGCCTGGGAAACATCACAAAATATAGCTTCCTTTCGAACGAGGGCAAATGATTTGCACGAACATTTGCAGACGAATTTAAAAAATGAAGAAAGTTTCTATCTACAGATATTGATCCCTTTTTCCAACTATGTCATCAACATCTCGGATCTGAAAAGAAGACAAGAGGATCTCCCCTCCCCAAACCGGATCAAACAATTAAAATCATGCTAGAAAGAGAAAGTTAAGAACCTGCAACTCATTGTCGAATCATGTGAACAATCCATATCAAAGAAAGAAGAATTATTTAGAAACCTGACCCAAATAGACTTAGCCGGAAGTACAATGAGGTTCAAGACCCAAACCTAATCCTCAAATCCTTGTCCTTAACCAAGCAAGCCTTTGATGAACAAGTTAATATTTTAAAGGGGTTGTCTTTAGAAAAGTTTGACGACATCCTTGAATATGGTGAAGATGACATCGATAACTGGCTAGTGGACTATTCAAAGCAAAATGAAGAAATTGAACAAGCTCTACATAGTATTTCCATGGATCTAACAAAATTAGAAAACGAGATTTTCAACATAGAAATATGGGATGAAATCAACGTGGCCCCCATGAGAAGCTACATTGAAGAATGGCTCCAAAGGAGAATGGACAAGCCCACCGACGTAGGGAAACAACCGGTTGGCACGATTCCAGTGGTCGTCGATGAGAGAAAAAAAATGTCATCTGCTTCATAGTAAGTCTATACTGATCACATATTGCTTTCTTTATCAATCAATTTATTCTACCTCTTTAAATAGAAAACTCTAACCAAAGACTCATAACATCCAATTTCTTTTTTTCAGGTCTTCCTCTCTACCATCGCGCACTTCTTCTTTCTACAATCCTATTTCTTGTACTTATTTATTTCATGGTCCGCGGGAGCCCCAATCCAAGTCTATATGACAAACGCATTTAAATTTCCAGAAATATGTAACAGATTCCATAAATATGTAACAAAGATTATTAATTTTTGATAAATTTCAAAGAAAACGAATTCGGGAACAATTTCGACAATGCCTTGTGGGCTACTTTCGGAATCCTAAAAAGCAATTCTTCAACTATGTTGGATGTCAGGAAATTTTGTTCATTATATTTGAATGTTTAATGTGTGTGATTCCTAAAAATGTGTTCATAATATTTGAATGTTTAATGTGTGTGATTCCTGGTCCTTTTTTCCAAGAACATTTATTTCAAGTCATTGACATAGAAATTTTCTAAGTCACATATTTGAACTATACACGCCCCAAGAAAAAAATTAAATAGGAGTATCACATCTATAAATTTTGCATATTAACCACATATTAATATAATATTATGATTAACTAATTCGTGAGGCTCTTTGGGGGTCATCTACCAACCCAATGTCTTGTGGCTGGCATCTGACACACTGGCACATGTCATCCTCTCCATGGATACCACCTTTACTTCAACCTTCTTCCCACGAGTCTCTGTTGTTTTAGGATTCTATTTCTCCCTCTATCCCGCCATAGTAGTACGTTTATTCCCATTCCAACTTAGCAGGGACTACGCTGTCATACAACACTTGTTAAAGCATGGAAAAGAAACACGCTAAATTTATTAATTTTCAAACAAAAATAATAATAGATTAATCGATGTAGGGTTTCTGATTTGCTAGATTAGAATGGATCGTTAAATCGAAATATTGCAATTCTCAGCCGACAAAACCATTGAAAGAATGTGAGGTTTTGTAACTCCAAAACATAATATCATTATTCCTAGCTCGAGAGATGATCCAATTGCATAGGTACACAACTGGGTAGGGGAAAAACTTTAGGTGTTGAGTCTTCCCGTGGAAATGTTTCGAGTCCCAAACCTGTCAGATCAAGCTTACGGAAGGCATGAAGGGTGTCAGAACAAAGGTATCGAGGCTTCAACTTCATTGGAGGAGAGGGGCCTGGGCCATATGATGACTTCAAGCTTTTGTAAAACTATCACGTAGGGGATGCTTCGAGACTCAAAATATGTCAGGTCATTTAATGATCCATCTAATCAAGAAACGACGTCGTTTCAAATTCCGTAAACTAAACGTTCTAGGTTTTGGCAGTTTGCAGAGTATATTATTCATTTAATTTTGCCTGAAATCTAGCAACAAATTGTTGGATCTGCATATTTGAGTGGTTAAATCTATAGGCTTTGTCTAGCTATTCTACGAAATGGTTTTTTTGTCGGAATCGGATGATATAAATTTACACGAATCACTATTTTTGTTGTTCAAAATCCATTTATGAATGAAGAAATGGATTCAGGGTGCGATTCAGGGTGTTGTAAAACAATAGGGCACTCGGATTATACAGGGATTTATGCAAATGTCTAAAAAATCTCTTTTTGCAGAAAGTTTATCCTATCACAAATCTTTATAATCGAAGTGCCCTCGAGATTTTCAGGGCACTGAATCTATTTATGCATTTAGAAATGAAATTTAAATAACAAAAAATTTTGATTTTTCCCACTTATATATCATTGGATTACAGAAAAAAAATGTTAAAACCTAGAACTTTTAGACAATAATTGCCTTGTATAAACATTCTATGTTTCAATCACCTGCTCAGTCATTTGAAGTTTCTTTATTTGCAGAACTTATAATTTGGCCCACATTTATATAGTTGATTTGAGGTAAAAAATGTCAAAACGTAAAATATTTAGACAACATTAGCCTAGCCTAAACATTATATGTTTCAATCGCCACTGAGTCATTTGAGATTTCTTTGTTTGCATAACTTTCCACAAGGAAAATTCTTCATTCAAAGGAACAAGTTTGGTTCGAGGAGGGTTGGTCCTCATAATTCTTTATTCAAAGGAATAAGTCAGATTTCTTCATTCAAACCAACAAGTTTGTTTTAGGGAGCTTTGTGTCACAAATATTGATTAAATTTAAGGATTCCTTTTAATTTCAATTGGAATGAAATATAATTATTCAATCTTTCAAATCAAAGATGAAAAGTCATAAAACTAATTGTATTTTAATTCGCAAGTGTAAATTAAGTAAATGTTTAACTAAAAAAAATGAAAAAGATAAAATATTTTTCTTTTAAATCTTTATAATTTTAAAAAATTAAACAACGATTATATAAAAAATTAGTAAAATTTTATAAAATTTTATAAATATTTTTTTTCACATTCATAATATCCATAAAATTATTATTATTTCATAGAAATAAATATATTCTCATAAAACATAATAAACAAACATATTTTTCTTCCATTTATTTGATATTCTTCAAAAATATTCAAGCTTATATTATTCAAAATATGAATCATAAAACTATTAACAAGAAAAAAACCATTTTTAAACTTTTATTTGACATTTACATACATTATAACTAACATTCATAAATTGGAATTGTTTTTTTATTACAGCAAATATATCAATATTCAGTAGCATATTCGTGTGAATCGAATTATTTACTTCGAATTCTTTCCTATAAAAATTCATAAATTTTTCCTTCACGTTACTACAAACTAATAAAATATAAAGAAAGAGTAAAAGGATGGTGGGAAAAGTATAACATCAATCAAAGGATCTCTAATCACTATTATAATCTAAAAATTGTAATTTAGAAATATAGAAATATAGTCATACCATAAAATTAAAAACTTAAATTTTTTAATTAAAAAAAATTGATAAGAAAATAAATAAGAGAATAGCTAGAAAATACCAAGGCAAATGAAAAGCTCTATCAAAAGAAGTCGATTCTTAATCAAAGGGGCTCATAGCACACTTGCTTCACCAACACTATACTTGTGCAAAATTTGATTTATCAGCTCTATCTCAGTTGTGCTTCTCATGAGAAAGGTCTTCAATGCTCAGTACAATTCTTAGTGCAATTACTCTCTAGTTTCTTGGTTGACTAAGTGACTCATTCTTTCAATTTGTGGAATGAATAAGGACAGCATATTAAGATGCATTGGTATCTTACTCACCCATTAATGATAACCTTTGAAATTTGGAACAAATATTTTTCAACACATGCTTGAAAAATCTGAGAATCCATGAAGCACTTAAACTCTTTTAATTAATGGAAGATACCTAGGCACCTCCATACACAAATGGATTAATCACCTATTGCGAATTGGCGGTCCAGGTGGTGGAGCCAGCCATTATCAACACAATCACCCAAGCCATTCTATGCCTCTGCATTGTAGCATCATTCAACCATGTGAGTTATGTTCCATATGGCCATCTTTCCTACACATAATGTCTTCTAACCTAGGATTTCACATCATATTCAATTGTAATACTTGTGGGAAATAGAGGAAATGCTCGAGCGATGAAGATGAATGCCCAATGTAATGTATGGACCAGGAACAAATGAGGTTGGAATATTGGTACATAACTAACCCAGGTAAGATTCTCTCTGAGCGCTCTGGTACTAGGGTGATAGCTTGAGCATGATTGGTTTGGTACACACACCGCTAGGTTTTCTAGCATAACCACATTGTTTGGCTAGGGTTATGATTAGAGATTTTTTTGAGAGAAAAACAAATGCCAACATTGGTTTTCCCACATGCTAGGGTTCACCCGATCGTGGATAACAAAGAGAAAACATAGGATATCTCTTTGAGCGAAAGTAAACATGTTGTGTTTGCCAAAAAAAACAACTTTGTGGGTCTGCTATCCTCATGTTAGGGTTTCCACAATGAATTTTACTGCAAAACCAAATTCAAAGGTGTGCTCTCCTTGTGCTAGGGTTTCCACGTTGTGTTAGGACAACAAGGAGAAATCGTGGGTGTGCTCTCCTTGTACTAGGATTTCCACAATGAGTTTGGATAACAAAGAACAATCATGGGTGCACTTTCCTTGTTGTCAGGGTTTCCGCAATGAGTTTGGACAACAAAGAATGAGTGTGTGAGGATTATCCTCAAGTTAGAGATCACACGCAAATTTTGGACAACAAATCCAAGTCATGGGGAACTAACAAATTAGTTTTGGGGCGCCCAACACTCACGAAATGGCTCAACATAGTTAGATACGCCTAGACATTAGAGAAAACAACCTAGCATACAATTTAATCGCCCAACAAACAAATTAGATGCCCAATGTGACATGAGTTTGACCTAGCAACAATTAAAACCCCCACACAACAAATTGCATGCCCAACAAGAGAGGAAAATGATGTGTGCACTTCAATACAACAACCAGACGTCCAAGTTTTCCACCCAGAGAGAGAACAACTCCCAAGAGAGAGAATATTGGTTTAGCAAGTTTCTCTAATAGCTCCTTAAAGGTGACCATGGATCTCCCTCGCCTAATGCATTGAATGGTGGGGATTAAGTAGCTGTTGAGAAAGGGTGAGTACCATTAAGTCATTTTTCCTTTGAAGAAAGCCTCTCACATAGTAAAATAAAAGATGATGCAGTGAATAACTTCTCCTCTAATCACATTAGATTTAACCAACAAGCTCCATAAAACTCAATGACAAATTAACCACAACACAGAGGAACAACACATTATTGTTTTTCCTAGAACCCAATCAGGAAAACCAGTTGAATGGTGCTCAGTGTTCTTCTTTCTACAAGTTTACAAGTTTTTACAATGCTCTCCTCCTCCTTTGCCAAAATCCCTTTGAAAATGAGAGAGAGTGGAGAAATAGGGAGAGATAGGGAGTAAGGAAAGGCCAACAACCATGGCTCTTCACTTACCGTTCCTTAGCCTTCTCTCCTTTCGGTTTCCTTGTCATTTTTAATTATTTTTCTTTAACTTCTATCTTACATCCTTATTTGACTTGTTCCATGATAACTTGCATTGTTTTACATTGTTTTCATAATGTTGATTGATTACAGGTACTTGAGTCTTATCCACTCTTTAGTCTGGATCCATTTATAATCAGAAGCTCTCTAGCAAATAATAGAATTTACAAGTAGAATCATGTAGAAAATGTCGAAGTAAATGTTCAAGAGACAAAGCTTAAATAGAGTTTAAGCAGTGTGGACAAGCTAGGAGGAAACGCAAGACCAATTTTAGCACGACCTTTTTTTTGAGATCTTTCTTTTGATTAGGGTACAATCTCTCCAAGGAGCTTTTATGTTCATTCATGTATTGCATGGTTCAAATAAACGCATAATATAAGCCACTCGGTGGAACTCACCTGTAACAAAAATGTAATGATGCATTATTAATATTCCATTAACATAAATATGGAGGTAGCACTTAATATGATACCTACCTAGTAAGCATCTTACGTTAAAATTATATAATATAAACATCTATTATTATAAATATATTAATAAGCACTCCAACTTAAAATCTCTTAACCAAACAATATACTTTTACTTTTATAATAAATTACTATTAGATTTTAGAGAAACACTCTTCCTTATTTATCCTTAGCCATTTGATCTTCCTTATTTATCCTTAGCCATTTATTCTTCCCCTTTGTATTATATCAATCAAAATTGTAATTATCATACTTTTTGTCATATTAATTGTGTATCCTGATTGTTTCAAAAGATTGAAAACAATTTATTTTTAAAATATAAACTTAGCTTGTATATACACACTATATGACATGGCATACTATATAAATACCTAGTAAGCATCTTATGTTAAAATGATATAGTATAAACATATATTATTATAAATATATTAATAAGTACTCCAACTTAAAATCTCTTAACCAAAAAATATATTTATTTTTTTTATAATAATAATATACTTTTATTTTTATAATAGAAATATACTTTTATTTTTATAATAAATTACTATAGATTCATTATTACTTTAAGAACTTAAATTTTAACCCATTACTTTCTCTAAATCAATTGCATAACAATTTATTTTAATATGATTCTAATTTTGGACTTCTCCATAAATTTTAGATAGTCTAGAAGTTGGAAAATAAAACCCATTTCTAGATGATTCAAGATTATCCCTAGTAAACAAGATATTTTTGAATCATACTTACTTTGAATAATCAAAGTTTTTTAATGTTTCAATGTGTATTCTCAAAACATAAATAACACATTTCCTCCTTTGTAAAGATATACAATCCAATAAACATTAAAGTACTTTGCAAAACCTACATAGTAACTCTTATAAATAATATTTGAATAATGTAAAAAGAAAACCTATTAGAAAATTCAAATGAAATTACGATATTATTATCTCCACGTTTTCTTGATTCTTAAAATATAGTCTGACAATGTGATGCACTTCATCTATTTAATACCAAATATATTCATAAGAATATGATTTCCCTCACTCCAGCAATATAATACACACAATATGTATAAAATAATATGATTTCCTTCACTCCAACACTATATATATATATACACGCCTAATTTTGGAATGAGGCATGATTTGAAAATCTAGGGGACAACGTAATTGAAAATCAATTGAGGAAGAAGCAAGTGAATGAAGATAAGTCATGAAACTGAATGAAACTAAGTTTTAATCAAACAAGTAAAGATGAAGGATTTATGTGACTTATCCATTTTCAAAGAATGATTAGGATGCAAGGAAATGAGTTAAGTTCAATATAAATTCAAAAGAACTAATTTTGAGATTATAAAGAAAAAAAATGTCTTTTGCTCAAAACATTGGGGGGTTGTTGAGGGATCAATAGGTTGACTATAGTCGATCATAATTGAATTTGCTTGATCCAGGTGGATATCAGTGGCCACCCACCTATTCCACTGGCTCAAAAACAATTTTCCACCTTGGCAGTTTTTCGACAGTTTTTTGGGTTCCAAACTTCGAGGGCCGTTTTGGGGCTCAAGTGATTGTCGAAGGCACTAACCTTGGTTAGTCTAAAATTGTTCTTCTCGGTTAGACCTTTCCAGCAGGCTACGTGCGCCTAAAACAAAGATCGTATGCAAAAGTTATGACCCCGGGAAGTTG
>SNQJ01S0053141.1:37700-54667 GCA_010110895.2 Picea sitchensis
GGGAAGTTGATGTACTAACTTACCCAAACGGGGCCCACATGACTTTTGGCGCTTCATCTCCTAGGGTTAGGTTTTTGGATGTTTAGGGTTTTTGACATTCTTGTTTATTGTAAAATAACTTCAGAGCTTCATTGTAACCATCTTCTTGCGAATAAGCGCAATCATCACATCTCTTCTCAGAGATAAGACGCCACCATTTTAACAAGCTTGTTTTTCGTTGCATTTTATAGTTTCATCTTATTTCCTTATTGAATAGAAAACTAGTTTTACTGTATCTCTGTTATTTTGTTAAGTATCTTTTAATAATATGTATTCATTTCGTTATGCTCATAAAATATGGATCTATGGTATAAGAGCGGCCTGCTCCTTGTCGTCTTAATGCATGTCCCCATTAAGGTTAGGGTACAAAGAATTGGGTCTCGAGCTTGTTTCTCTTGAGGAAAAAAGCTCTCGCATGCCCAAGCGACCTCTCATGGCAGGTGAAAAGAAATATGATGGGACAAGAAATCATTTCAAAATGTTGCTTGAGGAATCCCTCACGCAACATAGGAACGAGATGATGGATAGTTTCGTGCAAATCCTTCAACGACTACCAACAGGCGACGCATCTTCCTCAAGTGGAGGCGCCGCCCCCTTCAAGGTACAAATCAACTTAGAAATTCCTATATTTGAAGGTCAAATAGACGCAGATGTTGTAGACAAGTGGTTGAATCTACTAAAAGGGTATTTTTCTATCCAAAACTTTTCGAATAGAGAAAATATTACTTTTGCGCTCCTCAAACTTGTTCCCGATGTCAAAGATTGGTGGGAAACTTTCTATGAGCAAAAGGAAATAAAGGAACCCTCATTATTTATAGTCACAGCCACCTGGGAATCCTTGAGGGATGTTATTAAGGAACAATACTATCTTGTCAGAAGTTATGACGACTTGTATACCAAATGGACCACACTACGACAAGAAAGATACCAAGTAGTGTCAGAGTTCACAAATATCTTCCATACCTTGTGCACCAAGATGGGTATCAAATATTCAGAGTAACATCTAGTGCTCAAGTATCGTGGTGCTCTTCATAGATACATCCAGATCGAAATGGAATTTTTGGACATTTTGTCCTTGGGCGCGACCTACCAATATGTCATCAAAATCAAGCGGAAGCTCAAGAAAAAGACGCGACAATTTGGGCCTAGGAACCCCTCACAGCAAAAGCTAGGAAAGGGTGACCCCAACCCACAGAACAAAGGACAGAGAAAATATGGATAGTATCAGTACAACCAGTCCAAGCCGCAAGCAAAGAAGGACACCGGAAAGACAAATAAAAATACCGGGAAGTGATGCAACTTCCATAAGAGCCCTTGGCATAACACTACGGACTGCCACTCAAAGAAGTCGTCGGTGGTTGAAGTGAAAGCCTCTGAATTAGATGTGGGTTCTGACTCTGAGTCAGAACCAAAAAGGGGAAGATAGATCATTGACTTCGAACCCATTGCGTCTGTTGCTACCACCAAGCTCCAGCCTAGTAAACCAAACAAGCCAGAAGAAGGAGAGTGCCTCTTCCATTCACAAATGTGGGTAAAAGTTACCATGTTTCACTTCATCGTTGATAGCGGTAGCCATAAGAACCTCATCTCAGCAGAGGTTGTCAAGAGGTTGGCCCTACCAACAATGCCACACCCACAACCCTACACAATTGGATGGATCCTCCAAGGAAGCGATCTTTACGTCAGCCAACAATGGCGACAGTCGTACGACATCAAGCCCTTCAAGGACAAGGTATTGTGTGATGTTGCTCCTATCAAATTTTGTAATGTTCTTTTGGGACAAACTTATTTATGGAAATGTCATGTTGTATATGAGTCTAGGCCTCGTAGTGTTATTATTACTTTGAACAGGAAATTGTACAGGATACCCAAGGCAGTCCCTCCTAGTGTTATTTCCTTGATCTCTGCCAATCAATGTAGAAAGGTCATCTCTCAGACTGGTAAATTTTTCTTCTTCGTTATTCGCTCTCAAAGTGAACGAAATATCGAAGCCACATCCAGGGCCTCCACGGCCTATCTCTCCACACAATAGAAGCAAGTTGACAAGGTCGTGGAAGAATACTTAGATATCTTCTCCTCTCCTACCGGGGTACCTCTTCACTGTCAGGTCAAGAATCCCATCGATCTGACCCCGGGCGCACCGCTGCCCAATGGGCCAGTCTACTGTCGCTCTCTATTAGAAACCGAGGAGATCAAGAGGCATATCCATAAACTGCTCCACAATGGGGAAAATTTGTCTCGGGTCATCGCCTTCTGGGAGCCCAATCGTGTTGGTGTAGAAGAAAGATGGGACATGGCAACTCAGCATTGATTATCAAGCCCTAAATAAAATCACAGTCTGAAACTGGTACCCAATTCCCTGAATCGACGACCTCCTTGATCAGCTCATGGGGGGAAAATACTTTAGTAATATTGATCTGAACTCTGTGTACCATCAGTTCCCAATAGAACAAACAAATGTATCGAAGACTACCTTCCAGTCAAAAGAAGGTCTTTTTGAATGGTTGGTCATGCCCTTTGGTTTGACAAATGCTCTAGCAACTTTTATGAGGATGATGGATGATATCCTATGAACTTTCACCAATACTTTTGTAGTGGTGTATCTGTATGACTCCTCATCTACGGCAAGACTTCGGCGGAAGACTTACAGCATATTCAGCAGGTTTTTCACACCCTGCAATAGCACAAACTACATGCAAACTTGGAAAAATGCTCCTTTATCATGGGCATGGTCCATTACTTAGGATACATCATTGATCAACATGCTGTGCAAGTGGATCCAACCAAGATCCAGGTCATCTGTGACTGGCCAGCCCCAACCACACTCACTGAACTTCGGAGCTTCTTAGGCCTCGTCAGTTTCTATCACAGGTTCGTGCTGGGATTCTCTCATATCGCATGGGCCCTCAGCCAAGTAACCAGGGGTGGAGGTAAGGAAAAAATTGTGTTGGGCCTGCCCCCAACAACAAGCCTTCGTTGAATTGAAGAAGTCTTTATGCTCATCCTCGATACTTTCATTACTAGACCTGCAACATCCCTTTCAGATCAAGACAGATGCTTCAGACTATGTTGTGGGCATCGTTCTCACTCAACACGACCACCCAATGGAATATCATAGTGATACACTATCATATGTTTTCTGTAAGTACCATACTTATGACAAAGAAATGTAACCCATTGTGAAAGTCTGCCGCCAGTGGAGACATTACATTCTTGGGAAGAAGATAGCCATCCACATTGATCACAAGCCACTATAGTTCATGAAGACCCAAAGCAAATTGCAGAATGACCACCATCAGAAGTGGCCAACATACTTACAAAAGTTCCACCTCAACATCAAGTATAAAACAGGAAGTATCAACCGAGTTGTTGACTACCTCAGCCGACCTCCAGTCACGGCACTCACCACAGTGTTAGAATATTGCGGTCACAAGACCTCCAGATGAGCCCACCTCTACGATACATACCCTGACTTATCCACCACCTACCAAATGTTGGGAACCAACTCAGTGGTCGCTAATTTCCATCTTCAATATGGGTTGTTGTGTCGTATGGGCCATATTTGTGTTCCATCAAGCGAGCGTGCGAAGCTGATTTGGGAAGCTCACTACAGTCAGGTGGAAGAACACTTTAGCATCGAAAAGACAGTGGCACTGTTTCAAAAACACTTCTACTGGCCGAAACTTCGACAGGATGTCGGCAAGTATATCAGGGCTTGCATCGCCTGTGCTATTGCGAAGCCAAAAACTAAGAAACAGGGCCTGTACACCCCTCTGCCTACCCCTCACAGGTCATGGGAATCCATCTCAATGGACTACATGCCGGGCCTCCTATCCACCAAGAGGGGAAATGACTATGTTTTTGTGATTGTTGATCACTTTTCCAAGATGGCAATTCTAGCCGCCTGCAAGAAGAACATCACAGCAAAATTCATTGCCAAGCTCTTCTTTGAACGAGTATGGGTACATTTTTGTATCTCACAAACCATTATCTCAGACTGTGATAGTTGGTTCCTCAGCTCATTATGGTCGAGCCTCTCGCACTACTGGATACCAAGCTGACCAAATCCACTGCATTCCACCCCCAGACAGATGGCCAAACTGAGGTCATCAATCAGATGGTTGTACATATCCTGCGCATGTACAATTCAAAACACCCTCTCACATGGGATGACAATCTTACCTATGTCCAACATAGCTACAACTGATCCCTGCATAGCTCAACTGGACACATCCCCTTTCAAGTGGGGTTGGTATTTCAACCATTGGGCTCCATGGATGTTGGACTACCCCCTATGACCACCTCGGTCGACTCATCCCCTTCTCCACGAGAAGCTGTCAAAGCCACCTGGTTCATTGAGCAGATCCAACACATCCACCAACAGATTCAGGATATCCTACAAAAATATAATGCCACGTATGAAAAATGCCATGATCAACATCGGATGCCACATAAGTTTTAGGTGGGTGACAAAGTTTGGTTTCATTTGCAGAAAGAATACCTTATAGGGACCCATCGAAGGATTTTTCCACTCTGTTATGGTTCGTACACCATCACCAAGGTTGTGGGTGACAATTATTTTGAGCTCAACATTCCCTTGTTCCTTGGTTTGCATCCAGTCTTTAATGTGGCTCTCCTTAGGCCATATTTCCCAACATTATTGGACACCTCAAAGATAGCAGAGCAGTTGACACCAACAGAGATCAACCTTGACTAAATGCAACATGCATCCAATGATAAAATTGTGGATACACAGATCAAGGCAACTCGACAACAAAGGATCCAGCTTTATCAAGTTGTCAAAGCAGGGCAACTCCTGCACCAAGGCAAGTGGCTCACCCGAGGCCAAATTCAGCAGAAATTTCCTCATGTGATGGGGGAACTCAACGCAATAGAAATAATTTCTTACAAATAAAGGAGTATTGATCCAAGTGGATATCGGTGGCCACCCACCCATTCCACTGGCTCAAAAAACAGTTTTCCACCTTGGTAGTTTTTTGGTAGTTTTTTGGGTTCCAAACTTTCGGGGCCATTTTGAGGCCCTAAACACCGTTTTTGGGGGATTTGGGGCCCAGGTGACTATTAGAGAAATTGACTTGGGCCATTCGAAATTTTTTCTTCTCGGTTAGACCTTTCCAACGGGCTATCGTGCACCTAAAACGGAGATCATATGAAAAAGTTACGACCCCGGGAAGTTGATGTACTAACATACCCAAATGGGGCCCACATGACTTTTGTCTCTTCATCTCCTAGGGTTAGCGTTTTGGATGTCTAGGGTTTTTGACATTCATGTTTATTGTAAAAGGCCTTCGAAGCCTCATTATAACCATCTTCTTGTGAATGAGCGCAGCCATCACATCTCTTTTCAGAGATAAGCCGCCACCTTTCCAGCAAGCTTGTTTTATGTTGCATTTTACAGTTTTAGCTTATTTCCTTATTGAATATAAAACTAGTTTTACTGTATCTCTGTTATTTTGTTAAGAATATTTTAATAATATGTATTCATTTCATTCTTCTTATAAAATCTGGATCAGTGGTATCAGAGCGGTCTTCTCCTTGTCGTCTTAATACATGTCCCCAACGAGATCAGGGTACAAAGAATTGGGTCTCAAGCTTGTTTCTCTTGAGGAAAAAATCTTTCGCAGGCTCAAGCGACCTCTCATGGTAGGAGAAAAGAAAGATGAAGGGACAGGGGATCCTTTCAAAATGTTGCTTGAGTAATCCCTCACGCAACAGAGGAATGAGATGATGGATAGTTTCATGCAAATCCTTCGACGGCTACCAACAGGCGACGCATCTTCCTCAAGCGGAGGCGCTTCCCCCTTCAAGGTACAAATCAACTTCGATATTCCTATATTTGAAGGTCAGATAGACACAGATGTTGTAGACAAGTGGTTGAATCTTCTAGAAGGGTGTTTTTCTATCCATAACTTTTTGAATAGAGAAAATATTATTTTTGCACTCCTCAAAGTCGTTCCCCATATCAAAGATTGGTGGGAAACTTTCTGTGAGCAAAAGGAAACAGAGGAACCCTCATTATTTACAGTCATGACCACCTGGAAATCCTTCAGGGATGATATTAAGGAAAAATACTACCCTATCGAAAGTTATGATGACTTGTATACCAAATGGACCACATTGCAGCAAGAAAGAGACCAAGGAGTGCCAGATTTCACAAATATCTTCCATACCTTGCGCACTAAGTTGGGTATCAAATATTCAGAGAGACATCTGGTGCTCAAGTATCGCGGTGCTCTTCATAGATACATCCAGACCAAAATGGAATTTCTGGACATCTCGTCCTTGGGCGCGGCCTACTGATATGTCGTCAAAATTGAGCAGAAGCTCAAACAAAAGACGCAACAATTTGGGCCAGGGAACCCCGCACAATAAAAGTCTGGAAAGGGCGGCCCCAACCGATAGAAAAAAGGACAGAGAAAAGATGGGCAGTATCAGGACAACTATTCCAAGCCATAAGCAAAGAAGGACACCGGAAAGACAAATAAATATATCAGGAAGTGGTGCGACTTCCATAAGAGCCCTTGGCATAACACTGTTGACTGTCGTTCAAAGCAGTCACTGGTGGCCGAAGTGAAAGCCTATAAATCATATGTGGATTCTAACTTTGATTCAGAACAAGAAAGGGGAAGACAGATCATTGACGCGGAAACTAATGCCAATGTTGCTACCACCAAGCTCCAGGCTTGTGAACCAGACGAGCTAGAAGAAGGAGAACGCCTCTTCCATTCATAGATGTGGGTAAAAGGCACCCTGTTACACTTCATCATTGATAGAGGTAGTCAAAAGAACCTAATCTCAGCAGAGGTTGTCAAGCATGTATCCCTGATGACAACGTCACACCCACAACCTTACACCATTGGATGTCTATGCCAAGGAAGCGATCTTCGCGTCAGCTAACAATGTCGACTGTCGTACAGCATCAAGCCCTTCAAGGACGAGGTATTGTGTGATGTTGCTCCTCTCAAAGTTTGTAATATTCTTTTGGGCCAACCTTATTTATGGAAACGTCATGTTGTATATGAGTCTAGGCCTTGTAGTGTTATCATTACTTTGAATGGGAAATTGTACAAGATACCTGAGGCAGTCCCTCCTAGTGTTATTTCCTTGATATCTGTCAATAATTGTAGGAAGGTCATCTCTCGGACCGGGAAATTTGTCTTCTTCATGATTCTCTCTCAGAGTGAACGAAATATCACAGCCACATCCAGGGCCTCCACGGCCAATCTCTCCACACAACAGAAGAAAGTGGATAAGGTCATGGAAGAATACTCAGATATCTTCTCCTCTCCTATCGGGGTACCTCTTCATTGTCATGTTAATCATCCCATCGATCTGACCCTAGGCGCACCGCTACCCAATGGGTCAGTCTATTGTCGCTCTCTGTTAGAAAACAAGGAGATCAAGAGGCAGATACAAGAACTTCTCCACAAGGGGCAGATCCGTCCCAGCTCATCTCCTTGTGGGAGCCCAATCATGTTGGTTCATAAGAAAGATGGGACCTGGTGAATCTGCATTGATGAATGTGCCCTGAATAAAATCACAATCCGAAACCGATACTCGATTCCCCGAATCGCCGACCTCCTTCATTAGCTCATGGGGGGGGAAATACTTTAGTAAGATTGCTCTGAAKTCTTGCTACCACCAAGTCCCAATAGAACAAACAGATGTATGGAATACTACCTTCAAGTCAAAAGAAGGTCTTTTTGAATGGTTGCTCACGCCCTTTGGTTTGACAAATGCTCTAGTAAACTTTATGGGGATGATGGACGATATCCTACGACCTTTCACCAATACTTTTATAGTTKTATATCTGGATGACATCCTCATCTACAACAATACTTGGGCAGAACACTTCCAACATATTCAATGGGTTTTGCACACCCTGAGACAACACAAACAATATGCAAACTTGGAAAAATKCTCCTTCGGCATGGACAGGGCCCATTACTTAGGCTACATCGTTGATCAGCCTGGTGTGCATATGGATCCAGCCAAGATCCAGGTCATTCGTGACTGGCTAACCTTAACCACACTCACTGAACTTCGGAGCTTCTTGGGCCTCGCCAATTTCTATAGCATGTTTATGTTGGGATTCTCTCATATCTCATGGCCCCGCAACAAAGTAACCAGGGGTGGCGGTAAGGAAACATTTGTGTGGGGCCTGCCCTAAAAAAAAGACTTTGATGACTTGAATAAGCGTGTGTGCTCATCCCCGGTACTTTCATTATCAGACCTGCAACATCCCTTTGAGATCAAGACATATGCTTCAAACTATGTTGTGGGCGTCGATATCACTCAACATGACCACCCCGTGGCATATCATAGTGAGACACTATCAGATGTTGTCCGTAAGTACCCTACTTATGACAAAGAAATGTACTCCATTGTGCAATCCTGCTGCCAGTGGATACGTTACACTCTTGGGAGATAGTCATCCACACTTATTAAAATCCACTACAGTTCATGCAGACCCAAGGCAAATTGGAGAATGACCGCAATCAGAAGTGGCCAACATACTTACAGCAGTTCCACCTCAACATCAAGTATAAAACCGGAAGTACCAACCGAGTTCTTGACTTCCTCAGCCGACCTTCAGTCACAACACTCACCACGATGCTAGACTCTTGCAGTCACGAGACCTTCAGATGGCCCCATTTCTATGAGACAGACCCTGACTTCTCCACCAGCTACAAAATGTTGGGCACCAACTCAATGGTTGCTAATTTTCATCTTCAAGACGGGATGTTGTGTCATCTGGGCAATCTCTGCATTCCATCAAGTGAGCACGTGAAGCTGATTTGGGAATCTCACTACAGTTGGGTGGTAGGACACTTTGGCATTAAAAAGACAATGGCAGTGTTGCAGAAACACTTCTATTGGACAAAACTTCAACAGGATGTTGGCAAGTATATCAGGTCCTACACCGCCTGTGCTATTGCCAAACTAAAAACTAAGAAATAGGGCATGTACACCCCTCTATCTACTCCTAACAGGTCTTGGGAATCAATCTCAATGGACTACATGTCGGGTTGCCCATCCACCAAGAAGGAAAACGACTGTGTTTTTTTTATTGTTTATCGTTTTTCCAAGATGGTGATTCCAGCCGCCTCCAAGAAGAACATCACAGCAGAAGCCACTATCAAGCTCTTATTTGAATGAGTATGGGTACATTTTGGGATCCCACAAACCATTATCTCAGACTATAATAGTCAGTTCCTCAGCTCATTCCAGTCGACCCTCTGGTCAATGATGGATACCAAGCTCACCAAATCCACTGCCTACCACCCCCAGACAGATGGTCAAACTAAGGTCGTCAATCGGATGGTTGTATATATCCTACGCATGTACAATTCAAAACACCCCTGCACATGGGATGAGAGTCTTCCCTATGTCCAGCATAGCTACAAACGAGCCCTTCATAGCTCAACTAGCCACAACCCCTTTCAGGTGGGGTTGGGATTTCAACCATTGGGCTCCATGGATGTTGCACTACCCCTGGCAACCACCTCGGTCGACTCGTCCCCTGCTCCACCAGAAGATGACAAAGCCACCTAGTTCATTGAGCGAATCCAGCACATCCACCAATAGGTTTAGGATATTCTAGAGAAGTCTAATTCCAAGTAAAAACAACGCCATGATCAACATCGGGTTTCACATAAGTTTCAAGTGGGCGAAAACGTTTGGTTGCATTTGCAAAAAGAACGCCTTACAGCGCCCCATCAGAAGCTTCGCCCACTTCATTATAGGTAATACACCATCACCAACGTTGTGGGTGACAATGCTTTTGAGCTCAATATTCCCCCCTTCCTTGGGTTGCATTCAATCTTCAACGTGGCTCTCCTTCAGCCATATTTCCCACCATTATTGGACACCTTAGAGATAACAAAGCAGTTGACACCAAAAAATCTAAACCCTGACTGCATGCAACAGGAATCCAATGATCATATTGTGGAAACACAGAACAAGGGCACTCGACAGCAAAGGATTCAGCTTTATCGATTCGTCAAAGTAGGGCAGCTCCTGCACCAAGGCAAGTGGCTCACCTGGGGCCAAATTCAACAAAAATGTCCTCATCTGATGGGGGAACTTAACGCAATGGAGACCATTTATTCATAAGGAGGGGGGATTGATCTAGGTGGATATCGGTGGCCACCCACCTATTCCACTGGCTCGAAAAACAGTTTTCCACCATGGTAGTGTTTTGGCAGTTTTTCGGGTTCCAAACTTCCAGAGCCGTTTTGAGGCCCTAAACAACATTTTTCAGGGATTTGGGGCCCATGTGATTGTCGAAAATACTGACTCGGGCTAGTCCAAAAAACTTCTTCTCGCTTAGACCTTTCCAACAGGCTATCGTGCACCTAAAACGAATATCGTATGCAAAAGTTACGACCCCGGGAAGCTGATGTACTAACTTACCCAAATGGGGCCCACATGACTTTTGGTTCTTCATCTCCTAGGGTTAGTTTTTTGGATGTCTATGGTTTTTTACATTCTTTTTTATTGTAAAAGGCCTTAAGAGCCTCATTGTAACCATTTTCTTGCGAATGAGCGCGGCCATCACATCTCTTCTGAGAGATAAGCCGCCATCATTCCAGCAAGCTTATTTTCCTCTCCATTTTACAGTTTCAACTTATTTCCTTATTGAATAGAAAACTAGTTTTATTGTATCTTTGTTATTTTGTTAAGCATATTTTAATCATTTGTATTCATTTCATTTTGCTCATAAAATCTGGATCAGCGGTATCAAAGTAGTCTGCTCCTTGTCATCTTAATGCATGTCCCCAATGAGGTCAAGGTACAAAGAATTAGGTCTCGAGCTTGTTTCTCTTGAGGACAAAATCTCTTGCATGCCCAAGCGACCTCTCGTGGCAGGAGAAAAGAAATATGACGAGATAGGATATCCTTTAAAAATTGTGCTTGAGGAATCCCTCACACAATAGAGGAACGAGATGATGGATAGTTTCGCGCAAATCCTTCGGCGGCTACCAACAAGCAACGCATCTTCCTCAAGCAGAGGCGCCACCCCTTCAAGATACAAATCAACTTCAATATTCTTATATTTGAATGTAAGATAGATGTAGATGTTGTAGACAAGTTGTTGAATCTACTAGAAGGGTATTTTTCTATCCATAACTTTTCGAATAGAGAAAATGTTAATTTTCCTCTCCTCAAAGTCGTTCCCCATGTCAAAGATTGGTGGGAAAATTTTTGTGAGCAAAAGGAAATAGAGGAACCTTCATTATTTATACTCATGGCCACATGGGAATCCTTGAGGGATGTTAATAAGGAACAATACTACCCTGTCGAAAGTTATGACAAATTGTATACCAAATGGACCACACTGCAACAAGAAAGAGACCAAATAGTGCCAGAGTTCACAAATATATTCCATACCTTGTGTTATCACTCCAAGAAACCCTTTGTGGTTGTAGACCAAAGGTGCTTGGTAACTTCAAGTCAAAATGTTTTGTGTGTTTTGTGTATGTGGATCAATGGGATAACTCAGCAGCAATATGGTATACAAACAGTAAAAATGAGAATCAAATGAAACATTGGTCTCAAGGATTAATAATCAGTTAATTACTTGAAGTGGGCGAAGAACAAATGCTTATAAACCAAGTACATAAGGTAGGGTTTAATAAACACTGAAGAAACTATTAATTCAGTTATGATCTAACCAATGAGATAATAGTCATCTGTAGTTAAAACAACATGAATTAAAGTGCAAAAAGAAGGTGGAAAACTGACATCAATAGAGAGAGGAACTTGTGATTTGTATTAACATCAAAAGGTCTGTTTACAATAAAGCATTTTTTGTATCCAAAATCGAACCATTAGTGCTCCAAATGTCTTTGGCTTTATAGCCTTACAAGATGAAATCTAGATCCTTGAAAGATGGATCAGATTTGCTAAAAATAGTCAAATCAAAATAGATACAACAAGTGTAGGATGAGATCCTATAAAAATGGATCTAGAATACTAAAAATGGAAAGTCAAAACAAAATAGGAAAAAATCATATCTAAGGAGTCAAACTCTATCTTAATAGCCTTCATATCCTCTCAACTCTTTGACAGATGTAGAAAACCTTCCAAGGCTGATGAATCTTCATAAGAAATTTGAATTTGCCACATTTGGAAAAAAAGACAATTTTTTGCTCATGAACTAAGTCACCATTTTCACTTTTCCACCTTCTTAAACATTAAATACATCAAGTTAAAACCTTAAATCTGGTGTATTTAATTATTATGCATCTTTAGAAACCAACCTCGAAAGATTTGATTGAGAAAAAGTCAAATCTGGGCAAAATACGACCTTGCTGCCATGTAACAGGTTTCACCAGCTAATTTTCCCTAAATACGACCCTTTAGCTGGTGAAAAGCAAAGCTTTCACCAACTAACTAGCAAAATTCAAGGCGAAATAGCTGGTGAAAGTGCAGATTTTTTAAATAAAAACTGCCTTGGGAAAAATTGAATTTCTAAGTCGTGGAGAGTCTGTTTTACATGCTTGAATAGTCGATTGACATCTAGAAATCCTAAGATTTCCAATGGTACTTCCAAATCTTCATTTTGAGTTTGGGAAGGTAGTCAAAAGTTCCCTACAATATTAGGCATCATTTTTCAAACAAATTTCAGAATGAATTTGATCGCTAACATCTGGCTCCAACTGGGATGGAGACCTCCCTGCGAGGTCTCCAAGAACCTGACAGACCTTGTGCCTTTAGTATTGGGCATGGAGTCATTCAGCCTTTACAATTTATCATCTGGCTATTCTCCAAAGTTTGTTGTTATCTTTCACAATCTTCTTTATCTGTAACATGTCTGCTTCAAACTCCCCTGGAAATGTTATTTGCACATTGACATGACATCTGTTATGGCAATCTCTTCATTGAGAAGAGATATGTTGGACATAGGAAATATGGTGATATCTGTAACCATGGTTTGGAAATTCGAGAATAACACCAACCTTGAAATGAAAGCATTGCAGGCAGCTTGAGGTCTTTGACTTTTCATTTTCCAACAGCTTCAGATACAAAGCATTTGTCTTGATATGTTGAATTGAAATGAAAAAATGTCATGGTCATAGCATAAAATGAACCTCTTGAAAAATTCAATTACCCAAAATCAAGTCCCTTAAGTAAAAATATAAATAGAAATGTGATGCCTTCTTGACAGACACCATACTCAATAACACCCTTCTAGGTCTTGAAGACAGGACCAAAAAAAAATCTATAATGAAATTACTTTATCGAGGACCAGCTGGTGGATTTGTGACACCTGGTCAAGGACCTTGTCCAGGCCTAGGACCTTCCTCCCACCATCTAAAACACTGCGGGGGGTCACGTTTGCAACGATCAGTCCGAGATCTCACACGGACAACATAAGAGTGAATAGCACAGGACACACACTACTACATCTTTGCGTAGATCTTTGGAAGCATGTATTCATCGTGAACGCAGGCCTCCTGAACATCACGCACGGAAGCTTGCTCAACTATGTTACGAACAAGAAACCTCTTCACAGCCTTATCCTTAGGAGTGGATCTGCCACAATTAGAGTAGCGAATGAATTTAGCATGGCCATGTCCATGCTTGTTACGGTCTCCATTCCTTCTTTTGAACGTCATGGTAAGGAATGTACGCAACGAAATCTATGCAGATTCTCCCCTCCTTCCAGACTGACAATGCCTTCTCCTACATCGTCAAGAGTGGAAATATCACCTCAAATTTGTCAACTCGGCACTTGAAACTTTTGATCCCCTATAACTTGGACAACGTTTATATGATACGACCTTTTCATATGGCACTGTAAATGCCTATGTTGTTGAGATTATTGAAGCTGCTTAGATGGAGGAGCTCTGTTCGCCATTGGCCTTGGCTGCTGAAAATATGTCATAGAAGGAGCCTGAGATGAAAGTGGAGTTCGTTGTTGTCCTAGACGTGGAGGTAATCTAGATATATTGTATTAGCAGTGGAGCGAGTATTCCAACAACAAATGTTACATTTCTTCATTAGACAGTTGTGTTTCTCCATTGGACAGTTGCACGCACATTCTTTGACTGCAAATTAGGCATTTTGGCAACTGTCTATTTGCATTCAGATATCAAATCCATCATGCATCAGATGATTTATATCCTTTGGCTTTGTAGCTTGGCACGCTGATGTGAAATACAAGTATTGACACCTGTAAACTCTTTGGCGCTATTGCTTTGACCTCTGCAACAATTGCGATGTGAAGACCGGATTCTTTGATGAGTTGTGGTAAGAGGGAGCCATTGATCTGCTGATAGCGATCTTGCAAACCCTATAGCTGTCAATCATTCAACAACTCAACAATCTGGCATCGACTTGCTTCAGTGTTGGCTTTGTGTGTCATATGAGTTAATAAAAAGGGGATCTGTAAATACTGGATATCAAACTTCGGCTTTCGTGGGTTCAACAAAACGATTCAGTGAGAATTGAACCTAGCATCGATTCTTGCACCAGCATCCACTAGAAGAATCACTAACAAATATTGTGTTGAAAACAGGCTTCCACCAGCAAAATGAAAGGCAGCTCCACGAATGATCCACTTTTTGTGCTCTCGTGAGTTGATCCAGCGATCTAGCTATCTAATCCAGTGATGGGAATACTATCACGACTTCCATATCCACGTCCACAAAGACTGCAGCTAAAACAACACACGACACCCTGTAAACTCTTAGGCGCTATTGCTTTGAGTGTTGCCTCCTCTTCAACACATTTTTTGTAGCTAACATCTAGCCTTTAACCTGAAAAACCCTGCAACCTTGATCTCTGCAAGCATTCACATCCTTCTTGTGTCTAGTCCATTGGACTATGGAATCAGTCAATATCACTGCATCTTATTCGAACTTTGGACACACCTCACTAATAACAAACAATTTCTGCAAGCTAATCAACTAAAAAGAAAATTGCATGCTCGTATGATGAGATTATTCTTTATCTATTCCTACTCTAATCAAGCGTGCTACTTCTTGATTAAGTAATATCATGCTTCCAATGAAGCCACTTAAGTATCTAATTAGCTTGAAGATCTTTTTATTCGGAAATGATGCATGTAGAAACCCATAGAATGTAGATATGTAATTCAAAAGAACAGAACAACCAACCTTCTTTTGACAAAAGAAATTTGACATATATGTTGCTCGAAGACTCCAGACAATCAGCAAAAGAATCAATGACGCTATAAGAAAATACTTATTCCTGTTGTTTCAGCTGAACGTCAGAAGATCTCTGCATATCCTTTTCCTAATAATGACTGATATTTTTATCAATTTGAAAATTTGAACATGGTTGTGGGTTGACTTCATTGCTAATCAAATCATGTTTGATATATGTTCCATATTCAAGTTCAAGAATGATGGATATTGGGAATAAAGGCAAGATCAACTACTTTTGTAGCTCTTGGGACACTGGATGTATATCAGCCACCTATTCTTTATCAAGATCTTAGGCATTCCGATTCATGAAAAATGACTGCTCTTCAATTACTGGCTCTCTGTTTGTAGATAGATGTATTCCTTGATAGTTTCCTTGCTATCCCAACTGAGAACTGAACTGTTGTTGGCTGCCTTCACTGGTCTCTGTGCTAAAAGAAAATTGTTCAGCCTCCATCGAAGGAGAAAACAAACGCAACTGTTGATCTGAACTTTCCAACACACCATCTCCTTCTTCATATATGCTGAAATATTTCTTTGTCTGCAAATCTAGAAACTGTAGGTTGCCCTCATCATATTCTATAGATATGAAAATGTCACTTGTTGATCTGTCAATCTGTTCATTATTATCTGTGATCTCAAATGAAAAGACATGGTCTTTATGCAAATTAGAAACAATAGGTACATTTGATATGATGTCAAAAGTATCTACAAATTTTATACCAAAATGGAGGTCATCTAGAGTCTTTGGATCTTTATGAAAAATATCTTCTTCATCATCAACAACATTCACATCAAAAACTGAAACAAAGAGTGAAGAAGAAGAAAAATAATCTTCTTTATGTTCCTTATGACTGGTGTTATTTTCCTCCATCTGCAAAACTGAAAATTGAGGACTGCCTACACCGGTTTGAAATTTTGTTTGAGTAATAGACATTTGATTCATATGATTTGTACTTAGAATAATTAGATCTTCAGATGTACAATAATCAGATGAAGATGAAGGAGGAGAACTCTCAACCTCAGCGTACAATATATATTCTTCACGACAATGTTCAAGAAGAAATTCCTGAGAAAAAAATCTTTCACAACGATGATGAAAAGCTGTATGAAATTCTTTTAAAGAAGATATACTAGAAGAAGGCAAGGATTTATACCATTCGCGAGCATCACCTTACAACGAATACATAAACATATTCATGAGCACATCTTCATCATGAATATTTAACTGAACCATGCATTGATGAAATCTGATGAGATGATCTGAAGGATTATCTTCTTTCTTTTCTGCAAATCTTGGAAGGTGATCTCCCCAAATATCTGTAGAAGGAACTGGATGTGGGAAACCAGGAACTGTTGAGAAGTCAAGAGGTGCAAACCTCCGAGCCAAAAGAACTGCAAACACCTTTGACATTTGATTATTGTGGAGTCGCCACTGAATTTGTCCTTCATGGAGCCGCCAGATAGATGATTACAACCAAAAGTGTGCCCAATCTTTGTCTATCATCAAAGTTGGATCTTGTCATCTCCCAAGGAAGTTGATCTTCGATCTCCTCTCCCCGGCAACGGTGCCAATTTGTTATCACTCCAAGAAACCCTTTGTGGTTGTAGACCAAAGGTGCTTGGTAACTTCAAGTCAAAATGTTTTTTGTGTTTTGTGTATGTGGATCAATGGGATAACTCAACAGCAATATGGTATATAGACAGTAAAAATGAGAATCAAATGAAACA
>SNQJ01S0053142.1:6608-29995 GCA_010110895.2 Picea sitchensis
TTTGTTCATTTAAAAAAAAAATTGTGAAAATTTTCTCATTTGTATTTATTTATTTTTCAATGTAAATTTAAGAAAAAAAAAGTTAGTAAATAAATTTTAAAGTGACCATTTTGTATCCAATTATGGGTTTTTTTTTGCATAGAGATCTATTGTCAAAACCACGGTTTCAATTAGGTCATAATGAGCCATAATTTTAACATTCAGAATTTTTTTTCATTAGTTAGTGTGACTTTTTTATTTAGATATTAATTTTATGGTTTTTCTGAGCTATTGTATGAGTTTTGAAGGCCATGCTTGAAAATTGTTGTAATTTTGACCTCATTTGAAAAAATGGTGCTACTGATAGCACCACTTTTTGATTTGGGGGTTGATTTTCATGTTTTTTATGAAAAAATATGGGTTTTTTAGGCCATAGTTCTCATTTTGAGGTCACAGTTCTCATTAAGTCGGTAAATTTGTTATTATTGTGATGTGAATGAGATGTATGAAAGGTATTTAGTTATGTGGAGGAGGTTCTACTATTCTTTAAGGAGTTATTGTGTAACTTATCTACTTGGATTTGTGCTCCATGCTCACATTTTTTACATGGTGTGTACTTTTGTTCTATTATGATAATTTAAGCATTTGGTTCATTGCATTTGGTTCATTACATTTGGTATCAGAGCATTAATCCTAGGGTTTTGCTTCCTCAATCAAATGATCTTGGAATTTTCTCTATAACGTTTTTTGGGACCACTTAAAAAATACAAACTTGGAGGATAGTTAGAAGACATATCAAGGCACCTGTGTTACAAATTTCATCTTCTCAGTCGTTGTAATTTCAGAGATACACCCTATGGAAGATAAGGTTTTTTACTAGTCCCGTAACTAGTCTCAAACAATTGGTCAAAGTAAAACAGGAATAATTGTTTCATCGATTATCCAAATTCCGTGAGACCATTTTATTTGGAAAGAGTGCAGTCCATAGTATCGTGTGTGTGAGTTTTAGAATCGGATATTAAATATTGGGCACATGGCGTGTTGTACAAGTTCACTCTCCCGAATAGAAAACAATTCAACACGGTTTGGGAAAGTTACCATAACTTTCATTTGACACATCCAATTTTGGTCAGACTTGTGGCATTGCAGACAAGGCAATTCAATGTACTACAAGTCACAATTTCAGACACAAAAGGGATGAAATTATAGAGATACATCAGAATGAAGTTCGACTAGGAGGACATAATCCAAATGAGGGTTTCAAAGATATGTTCACTTAAAACTATCATAACTTTTGATTGGAATGTCCAATTGAGTTGATTCAAAATCCATTAGAAAGAGGAAACCTATAATATTATATAGGAACACGTATTATAACTATTTGATATTATTATCCTTAATATATTGAGTTTTAATTTAAGTGTTGGGGTTAGACCTCAATTAAGAATCAATGGAAATACCTAAATTTACATGAGATGAAGATAAAGATGAAATCAATCCTATGTAATGGTTGAGGTTGGTAAAGGAATCTGGTAGAACTCCCTCAAAGGAAAAAAATTACTTTTCTGGTGAAGCTTGGGAATGGTGGTTGAGTATTGATAAGGATACTAGATGGCGTTGCACATGGGAAGAATTTGAAAAACTCTTCTCAAATAAATGGATCAAGGATACAAAAATAGAGAAACGTATAGAGTTAAAGATGAATTAAAAGAAGAAAAGTAAGAGATTAAGAATAAAGGTGAGGAGCTATATAAGATACGATCCCTTAATGAATCACTCATTAAGGAGGTTAAGAACTTAAATAAAGAAAAGACTAACAAAGGCAAGTGGGAAAAACATGAGTCAAGGGAAGATTTGAAAAAGAAAGATGAAGATATATGTATATTACAAAATCATAATAAAAAAATACTATATGAGGTTAAGAGATTGAAAGAAGAAAAGAAGAATGGTCAAAATCAAGAAGAAAGAATGATCTTGGATGAAGAAATTACCAAAAGACTTGAAAAGAAAATTTGCAAGAAGGTTGAGGAATCCCTAAATACTTACGCGGTAAAATCAGAAGTGCAATATAGAATTGAGGAAGGACATCAAAATTGGATAGATGGGGTCACATTGCAGCTTCAAAAGGAGAAAGGAGACAAGATTCAATAAGGTCAACAAATACTTGAATAAGTTGAACTCCATCTAGAGGATGTACATGGGAAATATGAGGGTATTTCCTCCAAGGCTAGAGTAATCAAAGACCAAACAAAGTTGATCAGGGATGCCATTGTCTTCGAAACGAAGACAGATGAAATGGGTGTGCAAAATGAAGAAAAACCGTCAAATGTGAAACCATATCGACACCCTCATTATCAAGAAAGATTTCAAGGAAGACAAGAAGATCATTATCAACATTATTAAGGAAGAATATGGAATACTCATCAATATTCATGGAATATAGCATCACAAAACCATTATCCAACAAGATAATATCATAGACCAACATCTACTACAAATTGGATAATATTCAATAATTATACATGGAATCAAAGGAAATAAATGTATGCAACAAATAGACACCACGGATTAAAAACAAAAAGAATTGATTTTGGATGGAAATATCATTATCAATGGAATGAGAAAAGCAGGAACATAATAAAATTATATTACTTGGTTTCATCACATGTAAAGCATTTAATTGCAAAGCTTTGAGGACAAAGCCTTTTTAAGGAGGGTATTATGTTATGACCCAATGGGATCATATATGGGGTTAAATGTGTATGATATGACCCCAAGGGGGGGCATATATGGGGATAAATGTACATGTAATGTGTAAATATATATGTAATAAGGTAGACCTAATAGTAAAGGGGCCTCATGTGAAAGTGTGAATAGGTATATATAGAGGTCATGTATTCATTATTGTGATGTGAATGGGATGTATGAAAGGTATTTGGTTATGTGGAGGATGTTCTCCTATTCTTTAAGGAGTTATCGTGTAACTTATATATCTTGGAGTTGTGCTCCACACTCACATTCTGTACATGGAAAGTTACCTCCTCTACAACTCCAAGATAGATAAATTACACAATAAATACTTAAAGAATAGGAGAACCTCCTCCACATAACCAAATACATTCATACATCCCATTCACATCACAATAATGAATACATGACCTCTATATATATACCTATTCACACTTGCACATTGTTACGAGGAAAATATCTCTATGGTATGGGGTAAACCACAACAAACAGAATGAAACATAGAAATCAAATCTAATCTCAAGTATGCTATTTAATGAAATTCTAACAAGACAAGGCCAAGAGCCTACCTCGTCCGGACGATTGATGAAAACCACTATTGAGCACGCAACTCAAAGATTTGTACCTGCAACTTTTCCACAACAACCAAGATACATAAGCATATGGTGACAATATATAATGTTATCATATAGATTAACATAATTCGTTAACATACATGACAAATACACCCATGGAATAATAATTCAAATATTTGCAAGATATCCATTAGATGAGAAAAGAGTATTTCTATTAAAAATAATTAGCAGAAGTATATAGGTGACAAACTTCTATAACAACACATATCAGAACCGAGAAACTAAGTCCCTCCAGCTGGGCATCCACCACTTCAATCATCCACCAAAGGCAAGATCATATAAAGGAGACAATGAGGTTCTCCATCACAAAGAAGGAATAGCTTGGCGGATGAACAAGGGATTCATAATTTCAAGGAAAAAGTGATGCAGACTCAATATGAAGTGAAATTTCTCCAGAGTGTCTTTTCTCTCAAAGTTGAATTGTTGAATCCCCCAAGGATTAGATGTGGCTCAATTTATATCCTTCAAATGGAACTGAAGGGACAAGTCAGAGTGTTTCCACTATATAGAAGGTCAAGGATCATGGATCTCGTGACATGGAATGGAAACTTGACATAATATTTAATTTTGAGCACCAAACATGTTATATGCAGGTTGTAGTGGAGAAACTTGCATATACACTTGTTTTCTAATTGATAGGGTGTATATATGTGGAAAAATGTTCTTTTTTGGCTCTGGAAGGTACAAAAGGGGACTTCAAGTCTGCATAGGGAAATGGAAATGCCATCCAAGAAAGTTCCATGGGGTGAGGAAAAAATTGATGTAACAGGTGCCCCCTAATGTGTGAGGTCAGAGGAGTAGCTGCGATGACCGAGATACATTATAATTCCCAGAAGTGAAGTAATGGAGACTCAGCTGGAATTTCTAGTTACTCATGAGAATATTACAATCCATAATGACTTTGTACACATGGATGCCAATCTGAATTACACAACAGATCCATATGAAAATATATCAAATAGTTGTTCATGGCCATGAATAGGAAACACAAAGTGCCATAGGTTGTCATAGTCACAAACAAGGCACAGTGGAATCTAGTCTCAAAATCAATATGAAAATATCCATATTCAATGGAGTACAATCTGATATCCCATGATCACTGGAGTCATATAGGTACTGGTCCAATGAAAGAAAACAACATATTAGGAATGCTACTACTGTAAGTTGGAGGTATTCTACACTATCCGCTGAAGGTGAAAGTCTACATCATGTGAATAGATGGGTTGGGGTCAAACACAATGAGACTTCGTTTGATTACCAGTCATTAAGGTATACCGTTAACAAACATGAGACAACCTATTGATAATGAAAGTAGGTATCAAGGCACCGAGTACATTCTACAAGTGTGAATAAGGGTGTTGAGGTCGAACACTTGAAGAATCCATCAATCATGAGACATTGATGTATTCCAAAATGTCGATGGCGGGAGAACCTGCCATTGATGACTACAAGCCTCTAGGTACTCATAGGACTCTAGGTCTCATTTCCATAATATATGAGTTGAAGTCGATGAAAAGAGACCCATTGAAAGGAGAGAATTAGGGAATCTCTCATTATTCAACACGAGGTACAAAGAAATAGCTTGATGATTAGGAGGATCTTGGATGAATAGGATGTTCACAAACTAACGAACCTGTGCATCTCTCGTATGCACCAGATGCAAGCAGTGCATGAAAGAGACCCTATGAATAACAACCAATAAGAAATACTGCTGACAAAGGAGACAAAACCACCAATAAGGATAATGGAATCCAAGACACTGCATGAATCCCAATGTGTGAATATATTTCTTTCCATCAAACATAAGGGAAACCCCTCAATCAGTGACCAATGAGGAGATGTCCACTTTTGTGTTCAAGGTTACCTACCCATAATGAAAGTAGGAATAGGGTGCATGATAGGGATACAAATTCATGTGACTTTGAGATACACCAAGGGTATGGCCGACATGAAAAGTCAAGAGTTCTGAGAAATGGCCGACACAGGCTTATAGACATCCTTTGAACAAGAGAATGATACATATGGATAACTCATGCAACATAGAATTGATGATCAAACTTCGTGATGCAGGAGGCATCAACAAACTCTCCATAGGGACTGGAAGAATAACCAGTCGGAGGAGTAAACTCTAAGTAACGAGCTCAAATTTCTAAGTTCATGCTAAACCCAAACTTTGGATGAAAGTGGACTCAAAATTTTGTGCTATGTTCAAAGACAACATGACTACTGTTGATATGAGATAATATTATTTTCCTTCCCGTCTTTTTTTTTTCATAGGAAAACAAATGCTATGATACATGAGAGGAAACAAGTGTCATGAGTAAGAAACTAGCTCCAAACAATGGAACATACGTATTCTCAATGCAAGGAAGTGCATGCGGGGCATGGACACTCAGGGGAATGTTTCCTCTTAGGGTACAAGGTGTCAAGCTGCAAAGGATATAAAAAAGGCTCTACTTGGATAGTGATGCAAATTGCTAAGATAAGAGGCTTATAACGAGAAAGTGAGAACCGAAAATAGGCTCAATACTGCAAGAAAGATGATGGAATGCGATTACAACTTAGTTTCAAAGAATGTCCCTTTTCGTAGATTTAGTCCCCTAGGCCCAAAAAAGTATAAAATAATACCCAGGAGAACTCTTCTAGCCAATGGTGACTAGAGTATTCCTTTTTCATAAGTAGTCTACTTGGTCTGAAAAAGGGTTAAACTTACACCAAATATATGTCCTTTCAAAGCCATTTAACGAGTGTGAAAGAGGAAAGTTCACTCGAGAATCTTTTTATTTTTTAGAGAGTCAGAAAAGAGATTAACCAAGACTCAGGGGGAGTCCCATAGGTAAAAATCAGAAAGCTTGTGAGTAATAATATGCAGTTCAAACGTAAATTCATATCAGAACTATAAGGAACCCCTGATCCTATGGAATAACTTCTGCATGGGAACCAAATGGCACAAAGGTTCTAACTAGGGAACCCATGTTTGGTAAGCCTCTACCACTTAATAACGACACTTTTAGTAGTAATAAGAAGGTTTTGTATCGCTAATAAATGGGTTCACACCTAAGGCGTATGGATCACAGTCATAGGATGATGCAAGAATGCAAAACTAAGTGACAACCTATCCTATATGTTGGTGAAATAATATACCTATCGAAGGCATGAACGGGCAATATGATGCTGAAAATCGCAAAAAATCCTAGACAAAACCACGAACAATCAATTCTTTCCATTCCACTTATTAGTACATAATTTCAAAAATTAGCACAAACTATATGAAGTGGGTAAAAAAATTCTATTAATAGTAAAAGTAGACCATCTTACCATACCATTTGATTTTTTTCACCCACATGGTTCCTTTTAGGCCATTTTTCCCACAATATTCAAGTGTCGATTGTGGGAGCTACGATCAACAGAATCAACAACCGTCTGGAGCAAGTAAGTGCCCATCCCCTCTATTTCAATTTCAATGGTTTAAATTTCAATTTTAGGGCCCATTTTTTAATTATTAGTGGGCATAATAGGAAATTAGGGCATACTCAAGTGACAGTTCATCAAGTCGCATACACGACTCCATATACATAGGAAAAGTGAAGCCTTCTTGCATATATGCATCCCTATATGTGATTGTTACCAAGTTATCCCACATACAAGTCCGTGAACACATTTTTGAAAGGTTTTAACTCAAAAAATGGATTTTCCTTTGCATGATGGTGATTGAATGGAGGGAGAGGGAGCATGAAGAGATAGATGTTGTAGTGGGAAGGGATGCAGTGGCCCAATAAGCTTTAAAAATATGCAGAATTTATAAATTTTGGGTTTTCCATGGAATGAGGGCTCAAGTGAGGTTACTCCAGTTGCTAGTAAACTATTGGGATGTCGAGACAAAGTCTTTCAACCTCGATGGGAAACCATTGAGGATTGAAATGGATGACATATATTTTATCAAAAGATTGTCTCGTCGGGGCGAGATAGTGAATCTCAAGGATCAAGGGGTTGGGGGTGGTATGACTATGGAGGAGTACATTTTCACCCATTGTGTTGCAGGCACATATAAAGTAGAGAGCCAACTCCCAATCAGGGTGATCGAGAACTTGAGTTTAAAGATCGTTGTGCTTGTATTTACATGGATTTTTAGGTCAACCTCATTGCACCAAGCATCAAGGACACTCATGTTTTATGTAGTGGATTGTTTAAGACCCACTTTTTATGATTGGTGTACCTCACTTTTGGCTAACATGAAGAGCTAGTTAATGGATTGAAAAGAAGAGAAAAGGATAAATTTAAGATTTGCATCCATTCTTTATAGTTTTTTCCTTGAGCATGTTCCAGGCTTGAGCCCTAGAGTAGAGATTAATCCACATAAACAACATGATCCATCCATGTCATGCTGGACCGATGTGAAGAGGTGGCTCGGAGGTGGTAGGGTGTCAACCCCCTATAATGATGAGTTATTTTTTTTGGTGGCATCAAAAGGTCATAGCCATTGACAACTACTCTTGTGGTGGGATAGACTATAGAGGGGATATAGACATTCCTTTTCTAACAGGTTCTTCCTATGGTGATATTGGTAAGAAATGTTTTTATATATTTCATTTTTTTGTGTTTTTCAATAAAAATAAAAAATAAAAATATTTTTGTATGGTGTCAAGTATTAACAATTGTTTTGTTACACATATGTAGGTATGAAACGACTAGAGGGATTCCCACGACATAGATGGAGGAGACGAGGAGATGTGCATGCAGGAGGACATGCAGAGAGACTGTTGTAGAATGTGCATGAGAACCTGTCTTGATTGACGCATAGGATTCCTATGATTCAAGTGGAGGATCTGCCAGAGGCTATGCAATGACAGGTGGTGGGTGTACCCCGTGTGTGGGTGTGACTCTTCTGGCGTCTCACAAACGTTGTAGTGTGCTATCATGATACGCATCTGGCGCCACATGAGTATATTCCATGGTCATATTATATACCAACCATATATGTATTTTGAGGGTGTGAGCCCCATTTGTACTATGACACCATATTTTTTGAAAGGATGAAATATAAAAAAGTTTGGTCTTCGACTTTACTTATATATGTTACAATGTTTACATGCATGAATTTGTTTTGTTTTCTTAGTTATGTGACAAATGCCAATCTAAAATATAATTATCATATGCATTGGATACATGATTAGAAAGTTTAGGTATCTGAATATAAGTAAGAAAATCAAAGTATCATTCCAACATTCGTACCTGTAGGAATTGTTGGAGTAGAGTACAGTATCGCACACAGTAACTGTCGTTTAATTAACATACGATTAACTGGGAGTCCAAGAGAACCTCTAAATACCGAACACCATGTGAGATGGAATTGTGTAATAACTCTATAACGATGCTATACTCAGCCACATTATTTGTTGATGGCTCCAAACGAACGCCACCTAAAGACACCAGTTGGCCTTCAGGTGAGTAAATGACCCAAGCAACGAAATCCATGTTTCACGTATGACGACTGGCATTGTCCATGAACCCTAAGTAAATTGAAGAATTCATCGACATATTCCAACCAAGGGAAAACTTGATAAGAAATCCTTTGAAACAAAGGAAAATATGTATATACACTAAGGTACACTAATATACAAAAGGTCATGCCCAATATTTGAGGGCTTATGCATAATACCTTTTAAGGTGGAGCCCATTTTTGGGCTCATCAAGCATATTCTCGTTGTAACACACCCAACCCCTAAATACCCTTAAAAGGATGGGGCATCAAATTTTTTTCTCTTCAAATCATCTCAAAACATATCTCTAAGGTCTTCATCCTCTTCTACTCATTCGTAGCTTTCTAACAAATGTTACTAGCTGAAAATCTAATCCCTGGTTTGAAAGATAAAGTCTCCTGAAGCTATCCAGGCCTTATTAGTTGGGGTCTTAGGCATTGAACGTCTATTTTCTTACTACACGCATTTTCCCTGAAATCCTGAAATCTTTCCATGTGGCCTTGGCCATTCGGTGATCGACGTTCGATGTTTTGTGTTGAACAACCCTTTTCTTATTGCATGTGTTTTCCCCGAAATCCCAAAATCTCACCACATGGCCTTAGCCATTCGACGATTGATGTTCAATGTTTTGCGTTGAACGTCCATTTTCTTAGTGTTCGACGTTTTATAATTGAAAATCGACGTCCTTCGTTTTCGACATTTCGACAATCGACGATCCTTGTTGAACGTTGGAATTTCGACGATCGACGATCGGCGTTGAACGTTCCTTTACCATGCTATGTCCAAATATTTTGAACTCCAAAAGTTATTCAGACTCCTAGAGTCCCGAACACGTCACCATCCATGTTGGATAGGTGACACGCGACGAAGGCCAGGGGTGATACGTGTCCTCATTCAAGGGTGACATGTGTTCTGATCTAATAAGCATAAAGGATCTATGAATCATCTATATACGAATGACACATGGCATGCATAGTGTGGGTCCACGTCATGTCAAATGATGTCAGGATGCCACATCATCTTGGACTGATAGCTACCCAACCCTTCAATATCATGTTCAGTAGGAGTCCACGTGGATCCATAAATCTATGACTCTCATTACTTCGCAACTCTGGACTTCAAATATTTCCAACTCCCCATGTCGCGATTTTTCGGAAGAGCTAAGTCTCCAGATTCTCTAATCTGGCACCAAGTGTCCTCATCCTATCAATGACCGAGATTAATTTCGGAATTCGTGACTTTAGAGTTTTTCACATTCGGTGTTTTCTTAGCTAGGTTCCTTCAGAGTACTAAGTGTCCAGATTATGGGATCACTTTCCATGTGTCCCCTCATCCGACGAATCCAATTCGATAGACAACCTTAGACAAGGGACAAGCAGGGGCCACGTATCACTTCACGATGCATTCCCGGTCGGTTGGGTAATCAATGGTGAGCTTCTTAGATTGAATAATGAGAGGGATCCCAAAGGATTCAAGGATCGATGGTCCACGTCAATTCCAAATTTCGACATTCGATAGTTTTGGCTAGTATCTTCCAACTTCCTCTCCAGACCACACCCGATCTATCACCATGTGCACCTAGCATTCACGGCCAGGATTTAATCCGTCTTGCAGAGCTTCGGGAAAAATCGCATGTCCCTATACCACTGAATACCTGAACTTTCGGATAGTCATTGATATGTGGACACGCGTCCCTCCACTTTCAATGATCTCGATTAACTTTGCGACTATGACATTCAGGAGTTTCGGTGCTAGACTACTCCTATTCTCCCGAAGTGGAACTTCACTGAAGCACTTAATGCTACCCTTCCTAAGTATGATCTAACGATTGAGGGAGATATCAAAGGATTCGAAGATTGATGGTTCACAACACTCTACAGCTCTAGCCTTCGGGAGTTTTGACGTCACAACACCCCTGTCCCCCCGAAGAGGTTAACGCTGAACTGACTACATCATAGATCTGACGGTTGGGGTAGTTCCCTGGTGTCCTCAGATATACAACCCAGAGTAACTTCGGGCTCCCGAACTTTGGAGGATCCGTCTCCCTTACGATGAATACCAATATTATTCGAACTTGTGAAGACTGGAAGAGTCGAGGAGTTAATGCCTGCGCTCCTTCCCCAAATCCAACAGTCGTGACAAACCTTGGATCCTCTTGAACGAATATCATCTGCTCATCTTCCAAATGAAAGGATCTTCCCTTTCGAGACTTGAATCTCAATATCCTTCCTGAGCTTCGTCAGTCCTGAAATACTTAGGAATTGGTGTGCGCTTTGCGCTCTTTCTCCTGATATCAACATACTCCTTCTCCCAAGAGACTCAAAACAACTCGGAAAGTTGACATACATATGGGAAACTAAGCCCAAGGTCGATGAACTCACAGTTCATTTTCTTAAACTTGAGTCACTGCAGGGCTCGAGCATTTACGCATTCAAACCATATAGTTCCTTACTTTCTTAAATACACAATCAGGCAAAATATAAGGGAACGCAGTCTAACCATCAAGCAACATGCATATCCCTGAAACATTCACAGGATATCCAACTTTATTTTATAGTTATAGCTCAAATATACAGGGTATGAGAATACTTATCTATTTCAGATTGTAGCCAACTAACTGAATGTGGGTGTTTTCCTTTCCACCCAACCATAGGCTCAGATCCATTCATTCTTAGCACTCTGGCCACCCCCATTCCAAGCCATGATATCACTAGGGAACTATTCCATTTATCATAGGCTTTCTCTCTATCACAACATCCCTGCGAGGCTTATCAGATGCTTCACCAACATAAACCTCACATCCTTCCTCTTTCCTTCTGCATATCTAGGTCGTTTATTCCCCTTAGTGCATGCATTCTTGTCTAGTGTCTCTCTTGCTCTCTGCAGAGCCTCTTGCACACCCTCTCCTTTTGTGTCTTCTCTTTGTCTCTATTTTTTGTATATATTTTCCAAGGATGGTCCCCGACATATCATGTTCCTTCTGTCAGAAGGAAATTCGGGCCAGCCTGGTCTGCCAGACCCTGCGGTACTTCGGGCTAACATTCTTCAATTAGACCATGTTTCCATTCATGGGGGTGGTTGATTATCCAACCACTAGTACTTCCTTCATTAACGGATTCCTCTCCTTGGGATCCGGATGAGGCTTATCATCTCAACAAAGGGAATTTGGGTCATTTTAACTAATGAACCCTCTCCATAGTTTCCTCATTTTTTCTTCCAGTGATATCATGGCCAATACTTCAAGTCTTTACCCCCACAGTCAGTGATTGGAAAATATAAATAATAAATTTATATTGTTCTCATGCCGTAGCATGGTGATCATGATTAATCCCCATCACAATCTTCCAATTCATAGGCTCCCTTATCTAAGACATGTTGCACGATATAAGGATCTTGCCACATGGGGTTGATATTTCTTGTCCCTAATGGTTCTTTGGCTTGGTCATACAGTAGAACCAAGTCACCCTTAGCGTACTTCCAAGGAAAGACAAACCTGTCATATTGAACCTTAACACATCATTTATTCTCTTCGGTAGCCATAGAGGCATATCAACGCTACTCATCGAGACGCTCTAGGTGTATGAGGTGTTCTTCAAGATCATATGTGTCAGGTAGGAGATCAATTACCAGCTTGAGGGAAGATATTTCGCATTTAATCGAAAGAATCGACTCCATGCCATGTACTAGATCAAAAGGAGAGAAACCATTGGAAGTATTTACCAAGGTTTGATATGTCCAAAGTATAGGGTAAAGCATCATATGCCAGTGAGATTTACTTTGGATGACAATTTTTTGCAAGATAGTCTTGATAGATTTATTCACTGCCTCTACTTGTCCATTTTCGTGGGGATAGTAAGGGGAAGAATGATTGTGCTTAAACCCTAGTTTTGATGCTAACTCTTTCATCATTTCATTATGAAAGTGACTTCCATGATCAGTGACAATATCTCTTGGGATTTTGAACTGGGCTATAATTTGGTTGAATATGAAGAATGTTGTAGTATTACCATCAGATTTGATGGTAGGCATGGTCTCTGCCCATTTAGTGAAGTAATCCATGAACACAATGATATGTTGATGCCCCCTAGATGAAGCTAGGTTACAGTCCATAAAATCTACCCCCCACTTGGTGAAGGGACCGACAGTGATGAGTGGGTGAAGAGGGGATAGGTGCGAGCACATTTTCCAAGAAAACACCTTGCAAGGGTGACATTTCTTGACTTATTCAACATAATCTTTAAAAATTGATGACCACAAATAACCGGCACACAATATTTTTTGGGCTATCACAATCCGAGATAAATGACCACCACATGCCCCACTGTGATAGTCATTGAGAATAGACTCAGTTTCCTTGTGATTCAATCAAAGATGTAATATATTGTCTACTCCTTGATGATGCACATTGTCGTTGATGATAAGGTAGTTTTTAGCTTGATGATGTATACGTCGTCGATCGTCTCTCGACAGATGTTGGGATAGCTTCAAGGTTTGAAGATAAATTAGAATGTATCCATACCAAGGGTCCAAATATGAGATAAGTAAGATATGTTCATTTGTGAACAAATCGTCATGAAGAATGTCCTCATCTAGTCAAGGGAAGTCTGATATCAACTCACCAAAAACTAGCGATTTCTTAGACTTTGTCGAAGTGAAATCGAGATCAAATTGTTGCAAAATAACAATCCAATTATTGTATTTCCGCCCTATGATACACTTGGTGGGGATGTATTGAAATGGATTGATATATGCAACTACGATAGTTTTTCAAAGTAATATATAATGCCATAATCTTTGAACTACATGTACGACGACCAAGGATAGTTTCTCTACGTGAGAGTATTTAAGTTCAAGATTGACTAGGTTTTGATTGAGATAGTAGACAATGTGCTCATGGAGCTCATCGTCCTCTTGAACCAGAACCATACCAACCATCCCTTCAGATGTTGTGATATAAATAAAATAGTCTCTTCTCTAGTCTGGAGGCTTCAATAAAGGCGTTGATACCAAAGCTTTATTGAGAGCATAGAAAGATTCATGAGCTTTCTCATCCCATATAAACAAAGTATCCTTCTTCAAAAGATGCATGAAATGCTTAGTTGAATTGGCATAATTCACTATGAATCGATGCAGGAGATTATCCTTCCCCTATAAACCTTGAAGTTGTCGAATGTTGCATAGGGGAGGCAATCAAAGTATTTCATCAACTTTCATAGGGTCTACCATGATCCCATGCTCAAATACTAAGAATCTTAAAAGACGGTTAGACCTAACGTAGAAGATACAATTGTGAGAGTTTAAACAAATGTGATAGTAATGACATCTCTCAAATACTAATCGAAGGTGAGTGGAGTGATCTATTCTAAGGTTGCTCTAGCATTTTTAAGGCTGAAAGGAATTTTCCGATATGAAAAAGTACCCCAAGGAAAAATAAAGATTGTCTTATGTTGATCATCAATTTTGATTTGAATTTGATTATACCCTAAAATTCAGTCCATAAAATAAAAGATTTCGCTTCCTATGAACTCATCAAGAATCTGGTCAATAAAAGGCGTCATAAAATTGTCTTTAGGACAAGCCTTGTTTAGTTCTCGAAAATCCATATATATGCATATGGTTTCTTGTTTTTTATTCACGAGAATGGGGTTGGACACCCATTCAGTCAAGGGAACTAGGTAGATGAAACCAACATTAAGTAGATTCTCTACCTTTGCCTTAATAGCAGGGGCTTTCCTAGGATTAACAACTCTAAGATGTTTTCGAACAAGTATATCATCTAGATAGGTCTTAATATCATGTTTGAAAATTTTGGGGTCAATCCTTGACATCTCTTCGTATGACCAAGTGAATACATCAATAAATTATTTGAAGAGATCGGTGTAGATTTGAATTTCTTCAGGCGAACAATCCGCATTGATATATACGTTCTCAATTTTTCCAGGAATTTGAGAGATGTCGATCGTGACACTAGGAGAAATATTCTCCATGTTTCCTTCGGCATAAATACCATGCCTATCTAATGGAACCACAACGTGACCGACTATTTCACTCAAGGTAGATCTAAAGTCATCATGTTCGATCCTAACAAGCTATGGGAGGAAATAGGAGCGATGATGCATATCATCCCAAGGCCTATCAGGAGCATACATGGACTCTAATATGGCTTCATATGAGGGTAAAGTATCGTCGAGGAAATCATGTGAAAAATAAGATTGGACGACACATACAGGTTCTAGAATAAGATCCTCTGCGTCCGTCTACGAGGAGAAAGGATCCAGGTCAGCAGTAGTGTCAAGAATAGAATGATACACAATTTCTTCCACTGAAAGTGGAATTTACATCCCAATATGAGACTAACCTTCGTATGACATAGTTGGGAAAGGTAGGGTCTAAGGGTCATCGAAATACGAAGTACAAAAAGGAACAGACCTCATCGACGATGAAGACTCACTGGAAATGGAATGAATGTGATGAATTGGTGCCATGAAATCAAAGCTACCCATGAGAGAGGAATACATTCCAACACCAACATCCTCAGTTCCCTACTATGAATTGTCGATCACAGAGACTGAAGGTCCAATTGATGCATTAGGACTAGCGCGCGCAAAGGACAATTGATCAATCGTCACTATTTTCCCTTCATGGGGAAAACATAAAGTGTGAAAAATGGATGACACGACTTCTATAATTCAATAATTCCAATTACGCCCTAGTAGTAAATTATAGTCGAGGGGTGCATCAACCACCTTGACATCAACCTTAACTATCTTTCCACCTAACTAGACCAGAAAAGTAGGAATAATTTCGTGGGGTCGGAACGAACGCCCATCAAAAGAGGTCAACATAGTCATAGATTGGGATAGAGTCAGAGATCCAATGGCTTTCCAACAGGTTAGGGACATCACACATGTAGCAACATCTTCATCAATTATAGTGCGTTTGCTGGTAATTTTCATGTACTCCACATGGATTTGAAAGGCCATGTGGTAAGGTAAGCGAGGCCTAACATCCATGACATAAAACTTAACAACCTTTGAGCCACATAGGTCTAGAGCTCCTAAAGAAGATAACAAGCCATTCCTCTATGAAGGACACATTTGGAGCACTTCCAAAACCAACATCGCACAAGGGGTTTGACCCAGATATTCAAAAATCAAATAGTTATGGGAAGCTCTAGCATTAGGATTGTGGACAAAGCGCTTTAGTACTCCTTTCAGAATAGGAGGTGGAGGTTCTGGCTTTTCGATATGCAAGGGTGTTTCTGGAGGAGGAGGAGACTCTGGACCTACTAAAGTCTGTGAAGAACTGTAATCATGAGATAGAGTGGCTACATCAATTTGAGACTTGACCATATTGACACATAGATGACCACCTTCATCTGTCGAGGGGTTTTGACTCCCGCTCGATGCATTTATGGTGTTAGAGGTCCTCAAGGCCATGTTCTAATTATGTTGAAATGGATTTGTCAACATAGCGGGTGGTTGTGATAAGAGCCTCGAAGCTTCCTCAATTTTGGGGCATAGGTGGGTAAGGTGATTTTCTTTACAAAGTTTACAAGGAAACTTCACCTTCTATTTTTCTTTCCTTCCCTCACCAACATTGATATTAGATCTATCATTGTTATTTTTTTCCTTGGCTTTGTTATTATTTTTCCCACCCTTACGATTATTACCTCGTCCTTTCCTTCTATTCCCTCCTAGTTGTTAGTTATTTATATCTGTTGACTGAGTGGGAGTGGAGGATGAAGGTGAAGCTTGCCCTGCTACAAGCTAACTTAGAGACAGATATTTCAACTAGTTCATCACTAAATCTGTAGACTTAGCATTTGTGAAGCCTATGATGCCATCGACATGAGGCCCAAGCTTTTGTCTAGGGTCATAGTTCGACCACGGTGCGTCAAGAAGAATTTCATACAACATCCCATATTGAGCATATATGAGGTTCAACTGCTAGGATTTGAAAATAGATTCTTGCTTAGATGTTACTCCAGATGTAGAGACATCCTTCGAAATATAAGGAAATAAGGACTTAAGGAACCACTCCAATAGAAACTCTGGAAGAATATAGGATTTTATCAACCTCTTTCTTCTATGCTACTTTTGGATATGGTTTGAGATATGCGTGGATTTATCTTAGCAGAGGGCCTAAAAAATTTCTATGCCGGCATCGTAACGAACTGACAACTGGAATTGGTTGAGAAAGACCAAAACCATATGATTAAAGTTTATGTATGTTCCCCTTGGTAGCTCAATGTACCACTTCGCGACAAACTCTTGAAGGTGCATTGGAATAGCCTCAAATGAATATAATTTTCATTAAGGGAGTTAGATGAACACCAAATATGAAAAGTAGTGACATGATCACCTGGATCCTCACCAATGTTTCCTTTGAATTTTGGAATGTATGAAGGAATCTTGGTGGGGACAGGGGGCCATAATGGATCATGATGCACACGGTCGTTGATTAATTTTGAAAAATATGGTAGATTAAGCATAGCCAAAAAAGGTAGCTTGGGTTGGGATATCTGAGCCCATGCTCCTGAGAAATATTGGGATGGAGGGATTGTAGTCCATCCAAGGTTTTGGTATATGGCATGGCCCTGTCTGACAGGATAATAACCTCCTCCAAACTAATTCATAAAAGGTTGTATGGGCAGCATACCCATGAAAACAACATAATGAGGGTTATATATGTTGCCCCCAGCCAAACGAGCTCCGAGATGACGGTTTCCCATAGTGTGAAAGTGAATCCCTCAAGATGGAACTACAGAGGACAAAGGGGGATTTTTCATAATAAATGTGTTTGTCGGAATTGGCATGGAGGAAGAGGGGATAAAGGACAAAATATAGGAAGTAACTTGTCTGCCTAGTTGAGCACTCCATCCGAGAGAATTGAGGCTAGGATTAGGCCTGGAAGAAAAAAGATTGCAGGATTCGTCTGGGGAATATGGCCTCCACCAAATGAGAGAGGATCATACAGAGGATCCATGCCCCTAGGTCTAAAACTAGGATTCACATTAGCCTCTGGAATAGAGGATGAGAGTTGTGATGTCATGTTGGGCATACTGTAATGTCCCCAAGGCCGAGCCCTGTTGTAAATCATGTTTATGAAATGAATTGTAATTATGTTTTATAGGCTGGTGAGCTAAGTTAATATAAGCTGGTGGGATTATGTAATTATTAGGCTAGAGAGCCTAAGTGTTGAAGGCCAAGAGCCTGATTTTGTCAATGTATCTATGTAGAACATTAATAAAATTATAAACATCGTTGCGTGCAGGAGGACACGATGGATGAGTGATGGGGGACTAAGCTTCCACAGAGTGGGCAAGGGATTAGGGGTTGGAAGGTGGGAAAAGGGACTAAATGTTGATCCTAGGGGCTTAAGTCAAGTCCTTAGGGAATAATATTTTAATATTATTCCAAAAGACATGTGAATAATATGTTTTATCATAAGTTCTTTTGGAAGGACAAGCAACTTCCAAATGGAAGGAACACATGATGAAGGAATGCATGCAGTTGCATGGGTGACAAGTGTCAACCCAGGCGCATGCAAATAAAATGGCTGAGATGAGCCGTGTTGGGGGTTCCTCCTCCATTCTACCCGACCGTTTGAACCGTACATCCCCTAAACCAGAAGCATGTGTTAATTTTGGGAAAAAGTCTGTGTTTGTCTGAAAAGTGGGGTACACCCCTTCTCTGTTCGAAATCGTGGAGTTAGAATTGACCCCTGCGTGGACAACTCGTCATGCATCCCTGAGAATCCAGAGTGTGAATCTATCCCGTGTTGCCAGATTGAGAAAACGAAAGTGTCCCGTCCTTGCTAAGCCTGGTTATGTTGTTGCACCTGTCTATAGTTGCCCTGGGTTGTTCGTGTCTGGATTCTCGTTGACTGTGGTGGACGTGTAGTGTTTGACCCTGTGTGGCTTGTTGGCCAGTCGTACAACACTCTCTCCAGGTGAGAGAGTTGGTGGAAGTTGGAAGAACAGGTTGCCTGGCCTGTGAGCGACTCTCTCCAGGTGAGAGAGTGCGCAGAGGAAGGAGAGAAATCCTGGAAGGAACCCTGTAGCTGCCACAGATCTCGAAGACTTCTGGTCCGGTCTGTTGCTAAAACCGAAGGCAAGGGAGGTTAGCAGCCGAAGGAATGTCTAGGTGACAGAGAAGGTGTATACTCCTGGGGTGGAACAGACATGTCGGGAAGGAGAGTCTGTGGGCAGTGAGTATGAGTGGTTCCTAGGAGAGAATTCCTTCCTTGTGACTGGGTGTTTTCCCTGTAACCTCAGCCTAGCCTAGGATTCCTTGCCTTGAGGTGGAGCTTAGTCCCATCTCGAGGGTGACCCACTGCTGAGCTTGATGAGCAGTGTGGTCTAAGGTTGGGAGGTTCGTGGAAGGCCTGGACCTGGTTGGTGGAATTACCACCGTTACAAAGATAAGTACCAGATGATGTTTAATTACATTTCTACATGTCTGTGTATTTATATTTATCATGTATTCTGTTGTGCAGATGAATTATGGTTAATGCCATTCTTAAAATTATGATAGCAATAATTTATATGACCTACTCTGAGTTTAAATGTGTTTCATTTGCTTAAATGCATGTCTTATATTTAGAATTGAGTATGAGATTGTTACTCTGTGAAGTAGCGCCTGCCCAGGCTCAGAATGGGGGCGTTATAGTTTGGTATCAGAGCATTACAGTATGAAAGAGTGCTATAGTTTGGTATCAGAGCGTTACAGTATGAAAGAGTGCTACAGTTTGGTATCAGAGCCAAGGTTTCGACGCTGAGCCTAGATGGGTCAGTTGAGTGGTCTTTGGACCGAGGGTTTGAGGAGAAATTGTGTCTGGAAGACCAATTTCAGACCTTAGAATGCTCCTGAGTGTCAAGGAGCTACTTGACCATGCCTTTAAGCTCATGAGGTATAGCGGTGTTGTGAAACCGCAGCAGGTGTGGTATATGGCCTCAAGGAGAGAGGACTCCACACCAACAGTGTTGGAGCCTTAGGATCTGTTCAGGAGGGAATTAGCAAACCCTCGTGACCGTCGGATCGGGAAAACGTGTGCAGGGTTTAAAAACCCCTTTGAAGTTGCATAGGAGTGTAAAAATCGCAGTATGCGAAATCTCGAAACGATCTACACCGTAGATTGTAAGAGAGGCACTTGACCGTTGGATCAAGTGGAAGAGTAGACAGTAATTTCAGGAATTCAGCAAACGAAAGTTCAAGATGTGTGGATGCACGAACTCCCGATGCCCGAAACCTCGAAACGTCGAAAGGATCTACGCAGTAGATCCAAGAAAAGTCTAATCGTTGGATATTCGATTGGAATGGATGTGGACACATGGATGTGCACCACATGCCAGCGAGTCGAGAATACATACGAGAATGGTGGGACCTGATGACATCACCGAAGGTGATGTGGACCCTGCTGAACGTGCCATGTGCTATCATGGTTAAGGGTGACAACCGTACTGTGGGCTCGGAGAGTAAATTAAATCAGAATTTTGAAATTCGGGAGTTGGAGTGATAAGGGGTTGGGAGTCACTGCATCATGAACTCTCAGGTACCGAAGACCCGAAACCCGAAAGTGAGTGTGAGAGCCTCATGGACCAAAACTATGAAACCCAAAGTCCCGAAATCTTTGAATATGGAAGAACTGCAATGGATTTTAACCGTTTCATGTTGGGTAAACGTAGATCGTCGATCCACCCGATTTACGTAAATTCGGTAAATCGAAACTCTGGGAGATAGCTGTGTGTGTCTTAAACTCTTCGAAGGCTGAAGACCCGAGTAGCACCTAGTAGTCTAGCACTTGGTCACGACCCTTGGTAATGTGGGTAGGGACTAAGAAAGAGGGAGCTATCATCCAAAAATATAGAGTCGAGCAGAGCTCGGAAAATTCGTGAAATTGAAACATTTTCTTAAATTGGATTGTTTATGAATGATGAAGGAATTGTCAAGAAATGAAGGCCTGACAAATTTTAGTCGTCTACGCATTTGTATTGCAGAAGGTTGACGAGTGCCAGAACTAATTTGAATTGCCACAAAGTGCAAAGAAATGGAAAAGACACATAATGCTTCCAGTTCAGAAAACAAAGCTCAGAAGAGATAGCATAGAACTTTTGTATGTAGAGTGTGCATATCCAGTGCAAGGAGTTCTTATAGAGGGAACTTGTTTTAAGTTTGAAAGACTCCAGGAGACGAGCATAGAGGGTTCCAGGAGGGCACCATAAAGTCTTTTGGAAAACACCATCAAAGCCTTCGAAATATTCGAAATCCTTCAAGTTAGGGTGGAATTCAAGTCCAGAAGAATTGACGCCAAGATATTTGGAAAGAAGTCATTGAGAATATGAATGGACGGTAGTAATCCTTGGAGGTAATACTGTGCAGAGGAAAGAAATGAGAAAATAGAATCATTGAGGGTTTTGTGGAAGCTCTGTCAGGAGGGCATTGAGCAAGTGCATAGAGTGAACAAAAGAACTCTATTCTGAGATCAGAGGAAGGAGAAGTGTTGAGAAGGAAGACATAATTTATGAGAATTCTGTGAGACTCTGCCAAGAGGGCATTGAGAAAATGCACAGGATGCATCGAGGAGAACTCTATTTTGAGTTTAGTGAGAAGACAGAGTCACTGAGGATTCTGGAGAACTTTGTCAGGAAGGGCATCGAGTTGATGCAAGTGTGCACAGAAGGAACTCTTTGGAGTTCTGAGGTAGGAGAAGTGTCACAGGAAGACACTCACAGGGTTACTGAACATCATGTAGGCTCAGCAAAGCGTGCTTGAGAAAGAAGTTACCAGAGGGCACCAATATCCATTTGAAGGAGAAGGCAAGGGTTGAATCCCTTAGAGGTTCAAGTTCTGAAGCTCAGGAAGGATAGTGTTGTTGTGCATAGAGTAACAACAAAGAGGAGTAGGAGGTCGAGAAACCCTTCGAGGTTTCACAGTCGACNATCTCACAGGGGAAGTGAAGGTCGAGGCCTTTGAAACTTCGAAAAATATTCCAAGGGGAAAGAATAAGTTCTAAAGCTCAGGAGGGAGCATAGTTTTCATTAGATCAGCTGGAGAGGAAGAGATTTGGGTTGTCAGATCTAGTGCAAAGAACCGATAGTCATCGGATCTGGAGGAAGGCACACGGATTTTAACCTCTGGGAGGTCACAAAGGAGAGAAGTCATCTGGACGGTGGAGACACTTCATGGAGGAAGTGTCGAAGTTGCGAGAGTCGTTGGATCTTGCAGAGCAGCAAGGGGATTAAGGCCGAGTATCTTCCGATACTTTGAAGCTTAGCAAGGATAGCGATCGTCAGATCCAGGTCAACGATAGCCATTGATCTCATTCAAGAAATCGCGAATTCGGGGTTCGTGAGTTCGGAGGGAAAACCAAATTCTTGGTTCCGCGAAGTCCCGAGTCACGAGAAGCAGGGAACGAGATCCAAACCGTTGGATCTAAGCCACGGGAGAACTGTTGGATCAGAACCTCCGCGTGGTATCGTGTATCGGGGGTTGAAAGAAATTCTTTTTGACTGTGAGGTCGCGAACTGTCGAGCACTGAGGGCTCGTAGAACACGTGACACATCCATTAGGTGGGGACCGTGTGGTTGACAGTTGGCATAACAATAAGCACCCAGAGAAAGGGAAAGCGGGTGACATGTGCTGGACACATGTCGCCTGGAAAGGAGTCAACTCATCGCTGAATTTCATGTCTCGGGGATTCGCAAAGGAGGAGCACGAGGGCTCAACACTCCAACTCACGAAGTCGCGAGTTGTGAGTAGTGCTAGCACTTAGCCCTAACTTGTGGTTATGTGTGGAAGGAACTAACAAGGAGGAGCCATACCCATATTGCATCTCGGGTATCGATGTCTGGAGAAAGAGGAGTCGAGGGTCTTTGACTCATGAACTCGCGAGTTGCGAGAGGCACTTGTGCTAAGGTAAGGTCGTGGTCGCATGGAAATGTGATGTTCGCACCTGGCATCAAGTTGCGCAGGGCGGGTTTTCGTGAAGGACCTGTGGATCGGATTCATTGGAGGTTCTAGTAGGGAATCAAAGGAGCCGCTTCGACTCAAGGAGAATTTAGAACGATCCTGTGCGGATCTTGGCCCAAGGGTTGGAGGTCTGCGTCAGAGATGAAGTGTTGGTTATAAGTTTGATAACAAAAGCATGAAAGCTTCTACTGCTATCAGATATTCAAGTAGTATAATTTTTAATGGCATCCATGCAGGTATGAGTTTTTATGACTCTTTTTGCATAATTGTTGAAAGGAAATTTTTGGTAAGAATTTCCTTAGCCGGAGATATGTTAAAAAAAATCACATGATTATATGATTGAATGCATACCACTGGATGTGGTAAAGGCTGTAGGCCTATATTAATTCAAATATTTTTAGCTTCTGAGTGCACACATTGACATAGTATAATGTCATGTTAATTTGGTTATGGGGTAATAAACAAAGAATTAAAGATAAAAACTGGTTGTAGGAATAAATGTCAGTAAGCTAGTCATGTATGAGACCAGGACCTGGTTGAATATGACAAGGTATGGAGAATGTGGCAACACA
>SNQJ01S0053142.1:30045-45754 GCA_010110895.2 Picea sitchensis
AAGAATGCATTGAGAATTGCACTCATGCATAATGAGTGATAGAATTGTATACTAAATGCAATGGTTGAATATGTTTTGTAAGTACATGCATATATATTATTGCATGGAAATAATTATACTAATGGCTGAAATGTTGCTAACCCGTAAAGTTGAGAACATTTAAGGATCTGTTAAACATTGCAACAGGAAAGTTACAAGCCAGGTAGTCACATGAATAGAGACTACATAGAATTTTATGTTCAGAAAATTGAAATAATGAACTTGCTGTTGTTAATTATGAACATGCATATGCATAGAATGACGAGTTATTCTATTTGGTCAAGTTGTTTGGTAATTGTGATTGAATTTCCAGGTGTAGGAAATTCTAAGATTATTGCATAATATGTTGTACATGTTGAATTATGATGTACATAAAATACTGACAATTTGTTGGCAGTATGCAAGATGAAGTCTTGTAGGAAAATTGTATGCAGTTTGATGCCTGTGGAAAATCACAAGGATGACTGCATTCATAATGTGGCAACAACCAAGATGAATCATGAAATAGAATGTCATGTTTTGGGAATAAAATTTGAATTTCCTTTCAAACTAATTGGAATTCCTAAATGAATTCCTTTATGTTCTCTCAGGATGACTGCATGTGGTTGATGTAAATGAGATGATGTTGATAAAAGTTAAATGTTGGCTACAAAGAGTATCTCGGGAAGATGTTTCTTGGAAACCTTAGAAGGTAGTTGGAACTCTTGGAGCCACGGTGCTCTAAGAATTCCGGTCCAGCCTGTTGATGAAGCCCGAGGAAAGGGAGGTGTAGCACCGATGGATTGTGCTTGTGAAGGTGTATACTCTCGGGTGGGACATGCATGTGGGGAATGAGAGACCGTTGGTTGGAGTACTGCTGAGGTTTGAATGGTTGGAGTGCTGCTGAGGTCTAGTACCTTGGCCTAGACCATGTGGATAAGGATTGTGGACCATGGCTATCTTGGGAAGCCATTGCCCCAATGGATTCATAGCCCTGCTCCGAGGTGGAAGGTCTTCTCACTCAAAAGATAAGTACAATTCTCTATTTATTGTATGTTGTGTATGTTGTATACATTTTTAATGTTATTAAATTTGTTTGTATATACATATATATACATTGCATATATCCTTTCATTACCGCATCCATGACTGTACCTAAGGTGTCTCATATTTCATTACTTAAGAAATATATATACCTGATGATAATCATGTAATCGATTGGGATATGATTCAGGTGGAACCAGAAGGTGTCCTGCAAGTGCATCCTGTGCGCATATTGGATAGGAAAATAAAACAGCTCCGGAATCGAGCTATTGAGCTTGTAAACGGTCCAGTGGACCTGGTATGGTTCTGAGGACGTGACATGGGAGCATGAGGATGCTATACGAGCGTAATACCCTCATATTTTTGAATATTTTGGAAATCTTGTTGATGCTGTGTGAAATTTGCACTGAGGACAGTGCAAAAATAAGGGAGGGGGATTGTAATGTCCCCAAGGTCGAGCCCTGTTGTAAATCATGTTTATGAAATGAATTGTAATTATGTTTTATAGGCTGGTGAGACAAGTTAATATAAGTTGGTGGGCTTATGTAATTATTAGGCTAGAAAGCCTAAGTGTTGAAGGCCAAGAGCCTGATTTTGTCCATGTATCTATGCATAAAATTAATAAAATTATAAACACCACTGCGTGCAGACCGACACGATGGATGAGTGATGGGGGACTAAGCTTCCACAGAGTGGGCAAGGGATTAGGGTTTGGAAGGTGGGAAAAGGGACTAAATGTTGAGCCTAGGGGCTTAAGTCAAGTCCTTAGGGAATAATATTTTAATATTATTCCAAAAGACATGTGAATAATATGTTTTATCCTAAGTTCTTTTGGAAGGAAAAGCAACTTCCAAATGGAAGGAACACATGCTGAAGGAATGCATGCAGTTGCATGGGTGACAAGTGTCAACCCAGGTGCATGCAAATAAAATGGCTGAGATGAGCCGTGTTGGGAGTTCCTCCTCCATTCTACCCGACCGTCTGAACCGTACATCCCCTAAACCAAAAGCCTGTGTTAATTTCGGGAAAAAGTCTGTGTTTGTCTGAAAAGTGGGGTACACCCCTTCTCTGTTCGAAATCGTGTAGTCGGAATTGACCCCTGCGTGGACAACTCGTCACGCATCCCTAAGAATCCAGAGTGTGAGTCTATCCCGTGTTGCCAGATTGAGAAAATGAAAGTGTCTCGTCCCTGCTAAGCCTGGTTATGCTGTTGCACCTGTCTATAGCTACCCTGGGGTGTTCGTGTCTGGATTCCCGTTGACTGTGGTGGACGTGTAGTGTTTGACCCTGTGTGGTTTGTTGGCCAATCGTACAACACTCTCTCCAGGTGAGAGAGGTGGTGGAAGTTGGAAGAACAGGTTGCTTGGCCTGTGAGTGACTCTCTCCAGGTGAGAGAGTGCGCAGAGGAAGGAGATAACTCCTGGAAGGAACCTTGTAGCTACCACAGAGCTCAGAGACTTCCGGTCTGGTCTGTTGTTGAAACCCAAGGCAAGGGAGTTTAGCAGCCGAAGGACTGTCTAGGTGACAGAGAAGGTGTATACTCTTGGGGTGGAATAGGCATGTGGGGAAGGAGAGTCTATGGGTAGTGAGTATGAGTGGTTCCTGGGAGAGAATTCCTTCCTTGTGACCGGGTGTTTTCCCTATAACCTCAGCCTAGCCTAGGATTCCTTGCCTTGGGGTGGAGCTTAGTCCCAGCTCGAGGGTGACCCACTGTTGAGCTTGATGAGAAGTGTGGTCTAAGGCTGGGAGGTTCGTGGAAGGCCTGCACCTAGTTGGTGGAATTACCACCGTTACAAAGATAAGTACCAGATGATGTTTAATTACGTTTTTGCATGTCTGTGTATTTATATTTATCATGTATTCTGTTGTGCAGATGAATTATGGTTAATGCCATTCTTAAAATTATGATAGCAATAATTTATATGACCTACTCTGAGTTTAAATGTGTTTCATTTGCTTAAATGCATGCCTTATATTTAGAATTGAGTATGAGATTGTTACTCCACGAAGAAGCACCTACCTGGGCCCGGAATGGGGGTGTTATAGTTTGGTATCATAGCGTTACAGTATGAAAGAGTGCTACACATACCAAAATAAAATGGATTAGAGACTGAAGGTATTGAGTAAGAATTGTAACCTTACGTACCAAAAAGAGATCCAAAAGGATTCATTCCTATGGGTTGAGTATAACCCACAAGTTGGGTAGTAGTAGATGCGGGGATCTCCAACACCCCAATCTTCAAGGTTGAAGGAGTTGAAGGGATCCCACTAATCACATAAGATATAGGATTCGAGGGACTCCCTGTGACATTCGGGTTTGACTCAGTACTCATAACTGGATAATCACAAGTCTGGGAGGTGGAGATATATGTACCATGTCTATTAACTTTACTCCTTTTAGAAGGAAACTTCGGTAAATACTCAAGATGTGGTGGTAACTTCAAAAAATGAAGAGATCTAGGAGGAGGCTGGTATTTCTCCATGATAACTCAAGAATCAAGATATAAAACCAAATCCTAGGGATAGCTAATAGTCAAATAGAACACCAAGATAAAGCAAAAAGGCCAATGCACACAAACATGATATAGTGGCTGAAAAGGGACCTCCCTTACTAGAGTAGGTTTGTCTCGCCCAAGAGGGGCTTGAGACTCCCTTCAAAAGATGGGAGGTATCAGAATCCATTATAAGGGCCCTCATGGGATTAACATCGTAGTTGGTCAGGTCCCCCTGGAGAGGTAAGCCTCCATAAAGTTTGTGTGTTTCTCGATCCTTATCTGACTCAGGGTACCTGCAGAATAACCCCTGCTAGTAACCTATGTGGATACCTATTTCAAGCAACTAGAGTCACCAAAATATAACCAATGTGCAGGTGAATATTCATAAGTCCAATCCACTGTATGGGCAGGGTAACAAAGCCCAAAATCTTGAAATCACTGCCTCTCACTGTGGTAAAGGTACTATCAAGACCCCAAATATGAATAGAACCTCAGAAATGTGTCTGACACTAAGAAGGTATTAGAGGGATATCTATGCAACCAACTTCGCGTGACCTCGGGCTTAACTCTGATATGAGTGGAGCGTCCTAACATCACTAATTACACAATGGGTTTCACCACTCCCTGGTCAAACACATATGTTTAGTTGAATAGCCTTGGATAATTTTACTCACAAAATCCTATTCCAAGTCCCTATGCCCTATATTTGTTTGTGTACACTGAAAAATAAAATCGTTTCTAATCAATTTTAATTAATCAATGTTAATTTTAATGGCTTCTTCTTACTCAAGAGGTGCGTTCGTGAAACTGATGATATTACGACTCAACATATAAAAGTAACAAATATAAAAAAATTCTAAGTACTAATCTTGAATTGTAAAGAGATGGTATGCTTCTAAATGCAAATTTTCCAATGCAATCTTTACAATTTCAATAAAATGCAATCTCTCCACAATGCAAAGTAATCAAAAGAGAAAATACCATAATGAAAAATGAGCAAAGTTTTTTGTATTTTCGATATAAAGAAAATAAAATGCAAGGAATGAATAACAACTTCACATACAGACCCTAGTGCAAGCAAAAAGAGACAATTCAAGCAGGATACCGAGAAGCAAACACTTAGAACGATGTGCAAGGAAAACCAATGAAAAGGATGCTAAGAAAGAATACCACCCGGAAATTCAACAATAAGAAGGTTTCCTATCACTATGTAAGCACTTAACAGTCAGGACAGACCCAATAAGACTCAACGACCAACCAAACTCACCCAACAAACACCAAACTCAGCCAACAAGACTAAAGAGCTTATGTATGTGACTGTTTGAGAAAAACTCACATATGTATGCACCCTAAAGGAGTACAACTCATGTATGTACACGTCTGTCAAGGGAAAAACTGTGTATACCTAGTAAAAAACTACCAGGGCAAGGGTTAAGCCAAGAAACTCAGAGGAAAAGTAAAAATAGGTTGTCAAGAAATCATGTGACAAGGAAACTCAAGCTAACAATAAGAAAATCAAGGAGAAAAACACTCCAAACAACAAAAAAGAAGATCAATCCCTAGTATGGTCACCAATTCTTGTTACGAGGAAAATCTCTCTATGGTATGGGGTAAACCACAATAGACAGAATGACATGTAGAAATCAACTCTAATCTCAAGTATGCTATATAAATGAAATTCTAACAAGACAAGGCCAAGAGCCTACCTCATCCAAACGTTTGATGAAGATGACCGTTGAGCACACAACTCAAATCTTTATACTTGTAACTTGTCCTCAACAACCAAGATACACAAGCATATGGAAACAATATATAGTGTTAGAATTTATATTAGCATAAGCCATTAACATACATGACAAATACGCCCATGGAATAATAATTCGAATATTTGTAAAATATCAATTGGACGAGAAAATAGTATTTCTATTAAAAATAATCAACAGAAGTATATAGGTGACAAACTTCTGTAACAACACATATCGGAACTGAGAAACTAAGTCCCTCCAGATGGGCCTCCACCACTTCAATCCTCCACCAAAGGCAAGCTCATATAAAGGAGACAATGAGGTTCTCCATCATAAAGAATGAAGAGCTTGGGGGTTGAACAAGGGGCTCATACTTTCAAGGACAAAGGGTTGCAGACTCAATATGAAGTGAAATTTCTCTAGTGTGTCTTTGCTCTCAAAGTTGAATTATTTAATCCCCCAAGGCTTGGATATGGCTCAATTTATAGCCTTCAAATGGAACTGAAGGATCGATTCAGAGCATTTCTAGTATATAGAAGGTCAAGGATCACGGATCTCATGACATGGCATGGAAACCTGACATAATTTTTAATTTTGAGCACCAAACCTGATGTACGTGGGCTATAGTGGAGCAACCTATGTATACACATGTTGTCTAACTGATAGGGCGTGTATATGTGAACAAATGTGCTTTTTTGGCTCTGGAAGGTACAAAAGGGGACTTCAAGTCTGCATAGGGAAATGGAAAGGCCATCCAAGCAAGTTGCATGGGGTGAGGAAAAAATTGTTGTAACACACATGATCCCCCTTTACTAATAGGCCGACCTTATTACATATATATGTACACATTACATGTACATTTATCCCCATATATGTCCCCCTTGGGGTCATATCATACACATTTGACCCCATATATGCCCCCTTCGGGTCATACCAAATAATTATTGGGCATGGAGAACCTAAGGCTAATCCTTGACACTATCATTTACTCATGCTTGTGATTAGTTGATTCAGTTTATGCTTGATCTATTTCATTATGCTCAAAATTTACTAGCGCTATGTCCCTTTCTGTTCAATGACCTTGGTTATGTTGGACTTGGTATGCCAATATAATTATACCACTTAATTAAAATACTTATTATTCCTACTTTTGGAGAAACCTATATCTGTAACCCAACCCATGATTTTATCCTTAATTTTCTCATTTACTGTCTAGCCACATTCCTCTCTAACTTTTTTTTCAATAAGGTGGACCTCTTGTTTGATTGATTCAAAGAAACTTTTGACATAAACCTCTGTTGTTCGTTTTGACTTTGTATAAGCCCTTGTTTTCTTTGGATCTTTCCCCAAGTCCACATGTGATCTGCATTGCCTTGGTTGTACCCTCCTTGAATTGTGAGCATTGTCTCTTTCCCTATTATGAGTCCTATTTTCCATCTCCAATGTTCTTCAAGGAACCCACCATCCAAATATTTCTAATTTTAGGCTAGGAGTCCTATGATTGGAATCCATTGGCGGAAGAGAAATTTAAGAAATTCTTGCTAATTGTCTAAAGCAAAGCGATAAATTGACCTAAATGAAGAAAGTTAGGATCATGAATATTTTCCCAACCCCTTTCTATTGATGCCCAACCTCCTCATGATGAAATTAGTTGATGCATTAATCTCTAGTGTGATGGATCTCATTTGATGGGATGATCAACCATGATTATACAATTTGGTGGATTCCTACATTTGGATGGAGAGGTCAAAGATCCATGGTAGTAAGATTCATATGTATTGGTCTTTGGTGTATAAAAATTCATATGGAGTTAAAAATTCAACGGATATTCAATAAAGTATAGAGATTGTGAAGATAACTAGTAACAATTTTAAACTTTTAAAAATCAAGGAAATGTTACCATGTGTGCTGAAATATATTTAAATGTTTAAACTTAGGAGACCACCACATTGTATGCTCATGCTATAGTTTGATTGTTAATAGTTCAACACCATTCATGAAATTTTAATTGTTAATAGAAGTGTGGAACTTCAACGACAATATCTAATGCTTATGTTGTAGTTTATCTTTTAACAATTCAATCATTCATTAATTGTTAATATAACCGTGGAACTAGAATAATTGAATACCTAATGATAAGTCATACTATTTATAACTTTACGATCACATGACAACAACCACATTCATGAATCTTCAGTCCATATGCTTTTTCATATATAAATTAATATAAACTCAAATGACATAAGTGAGAATGGTTTTGCAAAGCTAGACACAATGAGAATGGACATAAAAAAACATAGGAATCATTTCAAACAAATTTGTGACTATTGTTCCCTTTAATCTTTTGAATGAACTTTCAAGTCACACATGCTACCTAATCAACCTTAAGAAAATACATACATTGAGGCTATGAGCTTGGGATTTTAACTTATGATTTAAAATTTATCTATTAGAGGTCATGTTGTGTCAATTGTACTTTTGTGTTAAACAGTTATGTGTGGAACTCTATATTTTGACACTAGTAATTCTCATCGCATTGGTGAGGGAATGAGAATGCTCAAATTGTATACATATGTCATGTTGTTATATGAAATGTTATGCTTCAACTTTTAGATATATTTCAAATTACTTACAATGAAGAATGAATGTTACTTTGAAATTTTGAATGATTTATACATATTTTAACTTTTTTAAATTTTGAAAAATACATGTTTTTGTATTTATGAAATGTATACTTCCATATTTTCCATATTTTAATCGTACTATATTTTTTTCTTACATATTTTTCCTTATTAAATTATATTTTGTATCCATATTCGTACTCAAATCTTGCTACCATAAACCAAACCATTATGATTTGGAGTATCTCTATATTCTCTTCCACCATGTTATCACATGAGATGGGTGGTAGTGTGTATGTTATGTAAAATGACATATATCACAATCCCCTTCCTCCTTGAAACCCATACATGGAAACACGATTCTTTCTTTATTTTTGTATGTTATATAATATGCCATATATCACAATCCCCTTTCCTGCTTAAAACCCCATACATGAAACACGATTCTTTCTTTATTTCAATACAAAAGGAATAAATTACCATGATATTAATAATTCAACACTTAAATAATTCTTTTAATCAAATTCAAAATTCATTTTGATTTTAATTTACTTTGTAATAAGATGTACAAAAATAAATGATTTAGCGAATTTATACATATTTGTAGATAGGAGAATGTTGAATTTTTTTAATAAAAACTTGGTTTATTGAAAAAGTTATAGAGTTTTACTTCATTTATAAAGTGTTAAAATGTTAGTTGATGAAATTTATAATGATGGTGATGATGACTAATGTTCACTAAAAGCAAAATTGGTTTATCAGATCTTAAGAAAAGTAAGAGATTATTTGAATTTTTAAAATGTTATTTTGATGCTTGAAAATCATTAAGAGAAGCATTCCAAGATCACTAAAGTATTGATGACTTAGAAGGTTAGGAAGGTCGGTATTGTGACAAATATTTTGAAATTCAGATCTAATTTGGGTATATGGAGGACACTCTAGGAGAAAACGCTTTTCATCTCCAACCCTCTTGGTGTCACAAAGGTGACATATTCTTTCTTGCCATAGTGTTTTGGGAATTTCCCAACACCCAGTTTTACTATGCAACGCATGCAAATTAGTTCTTATTTTAGCAATATTTATTCTCTTCTTTACGTTAGTCAAAACAAAGAGATATTTTTGATCTTCAAGGTTAGGGTTAACCACCTCCTTATAATAACTTAATTTTCTTTTATCCTCTAATTCTTTATCACATCATAGATTCTCCTTAAATTTAACTTATACAATATTTTTAATATCGATATTTTACAAAATAAATTTTTCTTTTAATATATTAAATTGTTTATCAAATTTGTATTTTTACATTTTATTTTATTTAAATAAACATTATTTAAAAATATATTAAATCTTAAAAAAAATTCAAAATAAATACCCCACACCTAACATATAAATTAGGTTAAGATCTTAATTATATTATCATGTGATATAACCACAAACAATTGTATTATCATTAACCCCTTTAAAGAGGGGATAAGGAAACACTTAAAAAAAAAATTCAACACCTCAATGGAGAGAGTGATATCATTTCATGTCGAAGGAAAACTTTTACAACTACTAAATGAGAACAACCTATGGTGTCACTATTACCATACCCTACCTAAGCGCTTTTAAAGTGTACCTCGTACCCGACTCAACCTAAGGTGCCCACTATGACCACCAAACGCTTATAAAGTGTACTTTTTACGCGGGTTAGATGCGCATAACACCATGAAATAGCTTTGTGAGGTCCTAATTCACCCTCATTATTCATATAATATCTCCACTTCACCCTCCTTTTTATTCATGCAATATCCCACTTCATACATGGGGTGGAAGATGTAGTAATGTAGTAATAATATTATGAATTCTATAAAAACAATCAGATGACCATTTGACACCATGGAAATTTTTGTGAGGTCTTAATTCACCCTCTTCATTATTATCCTTTTTTATGAAATGTTTTGGTTTTTAATTCAAAGGGAAAAAANAAGGAAAACTTTTACAACTACTAAATGAGAACAACCTATGGTGTCACTATTACCATACCCTACCTAAGCGCTTTTAAAGTGTACCTCGTACCCGACTCAACCTAAGGTGCCCACTATGACCACCAAACGCTTATAAAGTGTACTTTTTACGCGGGTTAGATGCGCATAACACCATGAAATAGCTTTGTGAGGTCCTAATTCACCCTCATTATTCATATAATATCTCCACTTCACCCTCCTTTTTATTCATGCAATATCCCACTTCATACATGGGGTGGAAGATGTAGTAATGTAGTAATAATATTATGAATTCTATAAAAACAATCAGATGACCATTTGACACCATGGAAATTTTTGTGAGGTCTTAATTCACCCTCTTCATTATTATCCTTTTTTATGAAATGTTTTGGTTTTTAATTCAAAGGGAAAAAAGAAATTAGGTAAACCACCTTACTTACTTATCTAAGTCAATGATAATTATACATAAATTTTATGGTTTATGGACATATGTTACAACAATATTTAATGGAGTGAGTTAATAAGTATATAAACTTCATTTTTTTAAGTAATTTCATTTTTCTGATTAGATTGGTTAGGTAAAGTTTCACTTTATGTTTATGAAATTATAATAATGTGGGCCATTTTAAAATGCATCAAAATCGTTGAAGACAAAGTTTCATGATCAAAGTTCTCATCAATCAAGTAAAACTATGATTTTCAACAAAATCCCTACCAAATTTGAAAAACAAATCCACCTGTAACTTTGAATTGATCCACTTATCAATTTTTTCCTTAGAAAAAAAATTGTAATTTTTATTATAAACAAAAATTACATTTTTTAGATGTGCACTTGCATTTCCAATAGTGCATATGACTAGAAATCCCACAAAAGAAATCCCAAACATTTTATGGTTGGTATTTTAATAATTAGTAAAATTTATTAAGGTTTTTAAACTTTAAGATATGTATGGATCCTAAAATTTTCCCAAAATACAAATAATTAATAGTGAAATCCTTTATAATTGAGATTACAAAGATAATATACTAGCAAAAGGCTCATGTTCAAATTATTCCTCACCTATTAAAACTTCTAAGAGGGACAATGTAAACAACTTATATAATTCAAAAATTACTTAGGCTGAGGCTAGCTAGATTAAATAGGCAAGCATGCATAAAGAAGAACATAATAGAGAAGTTAGAATTAGGTTTTGAGGTGATCCTATATATTAATCCTCATTCCATGAAAGTGCCACTTGTCTTGTTATCATTTCTTCCCATTAGACTTGAAACTTGTTGAAACTATGCAAATACCATCTCCAAGTTATCTCTCCCTACTCCTTGCTTACATGGCTCTAGCACAAGTGCTAGATTGTATTATGACTTGGCTTAATGCCTTGCCACTTGTTTGAACTATAAATTTGAATTTTTTTAACTAAGATTAGAGATGGCAATGTCATTTCCAACTCCTTTTTGTTTCTCCAACCATCTCTTTCCCTTTTGAGTTCTCCTCCGACACTCTCAATTTCTCCTTTCTTGAATTAGATGGCTTAGATTTCTAACATGTTTTCTATTACATTCATTAGTCTTTAGACATGAAAGAATCCAATTTTATTAAATAAAATGAGGGTTGTTCCATAGCAAAGAATAATGCTTTTGATCTCTCAAACAATGCAACATTCTTCTTTTGTTCTTAGCACATTCGACTTTTGAAATCACCTTCTATTATTAAGAATATAATTTTAAATTTTCATGTTAAATCAATGTCTTATATTTCTCCACTTTCCTCTTCTATTATCTATTCCATAATGTACCAAGTACTAATATACATATTTTAGAATTCATGTCTAGTTAACCCTTTGCCACTCCATCAAAATTCAATGTCATTTCTATTCATGAAGTGTTTGTAATTTATAGAATTGGGTTTTGAGGTGATCCTCCTATATTAGTCCTCATTCCATGAAAGCGCCACTTTGACTTGTTATCCATTCTTTCCATTGGACTTGAAACTTGTTGAAACTTTGAAAACACCATCTCCAAGTTCTCTTCCCCTACTCCTTTCTTAGATGGCTCTTGCAAAAATGCTAAATTGTATTATGGCTTGGCTTACTGCCTTGCCACTTGTTTAAACTAGAAATTCGAATTATATAAACTAAGATTGGAGATGGCTATGCCATTTCCACCGTCTTTTTCTTTTAACAAGTTATTCTTGACATCTATGATGACATGGAGTCCATTTATCCAGACATCTCTTTCCCTTATGAGTTATCCTTCAACACTCACAATTCATCCTTTCTTGAATTAGATGGCTCAAATTTCTAACAAGTTTGTTGTTAATACTTGAACATGAAAATCCCAATTTTATTAAATAAAAAGAAGGTTGTTCCACATCAAAAAATAATAAATTAGATCTCTCAAGCAATACAATATTCTTCTTTTCCTCTTTGCATATTTATGAAAATTTTGAAATTATCTTTCATTGATAAGCATTTAATTCTCAATTTTAATATTAAATCAATATCTTATATTACTCCATTATTCCTCTTCTATTATCTATTTCATAATATATCAAATACTAACATATATATTTAAAATTCATATCTAATTAACTTTTGTTGCTCCATAAAAATTCAATATCGTATTTATTCATGAGAAGATGATTCTTTATAAAAATATTATTAATATTTATTTTTTATACAAATATTAATTATATTTATTCTTTATATAAATATTATTAATATTATTAAAATCAAATTTAATAAATTATTTTCATTTATTCCTGACATGATTGTTCTTTATAAAAATATTAATAATATTTATTTTTAAATATTAATAATATTTATTTTTTATTAAAATATTATTAATATTATTAAAATTAAATTTAATAAATTATTTTTAATTAAAGTTAATGATTTTGAATAAACATTCTATGTGTTTATATCTATAACCATGTATTTATAATCTATAACATTTCTTAATGAAAATAGTAAATACTAAGTTTGTTGGTCACACCTTTCTTCAACAATGAAGATTTCTATGATTTTTCCCACACCTTTCTTTAACAATGAAGATTTCTATGACTTTTTTCTTCAATAGAACAATTTTCATATGTGATTTATTTCTTGAATCTTTTCTTCCTTCACCAACTTTTATAGGTATTCATCCTTAACATTATATTTACAATTTTTTACCCTTCATTCCCGAAGACTTTCCTATCCTTTTAAATGATACATTTTAGTAGTTTTATATTATGAAATATCCTATTTTAAAAAATATTTACTTAAGAATGATACTTTCTAGTATTTTTATATCATGAAATGTCCCCATTTTAAAAATATTTCCTTAATATATTGATTATGTGAATTTGTTCTTTTTAAGGTAGAGTACTTTTAANATGAAATATCCTATTTTAAAAAATATTTACTTAAGAATGATACTTTCTAGTATTTTTATATCATGAAATGTCCCCATTTTAAAAATATTTCCTTAATATATTGATTATGTGAATTTGTTCTTTTTAAGGTAGAGTACTTTTAAATATCAAAGATCACGTAAATTCAAGGGACTCCGTAGTCAACTTTTATAAGTATATTAATTTATTAACTATTTTGCAATGAAGTGAAATTAGCTTTATAGTTTGACTAAACAAAGTTAATTCTATAATTAAATAATAAGCAAAGTCAACGTTATACTTAAATATTAAGTAAAGTTAAATTTTCATATTTCTCTTTATTAATTTTTAAGTAATGTAAGTCAACGTTATACTTAAATATTAAAATATTAAGCAAAGTCAATGTTATACTTAAATATTAAAATAGTAAGCAAAATCAACGTTACTTAAATATTAAGTAAAGTTAAATTTTCATATTTCTCTTTATTATTTTTTTAGTAATGTAAGTAAATATTATACTTAAATATTAAATAAAGTTAAATTTACATATTTCTCTTTATTAATTTTTAACTAATGTAAATATATATGGGAGATGACTTAAACCATTGGTTTTAGGTTTAATATGAATTATGTTGAATATCTTAAAACTTCATTGCTAACATTGCTAACATGACACCATTTTGAACACATCACATCCAAAGATGAAATATGGATGTAAGAAATATGCTTTGGAAGTTTGAAATGACTTTATATAAAAATTCTACATTCCCTTAAAGTTAGGGTTCCATAACGTTGACCCCTTTCCCGATGTTTTATATTATTTCTACAATTATTCCTTTTCCAACATAATTTCTGATATTTTGGTAATTTAGTAATGTTATGTATTAACAATATACATGAAATGTACAATTAGTCTTTATTGTGCATATCTCCCATGGGAGTCCTAGCCACAATTGACAAAAAATAGATAATGGATCTTTCAAAACACCCTAAAGAAAATAGAGCTATGTGCCTTTTGTTGGGTTCATATTAGTACATGAAAACAAAAAACACATCCTAATAGCTATATGTTTATTAATTGGGTTGGTTGTCATTGATGTCAACCTTTGAAGCAAGTCCAATAACAAATTCTCATAGCCCCAAAAGTATGGATAAGGAGACCATGTTTATCTGAGGAATAATGTAATGAAGATCAGTGAGTTTGTAGGAAAGACTATCATAGCTGGATAATACATGTTGTGCAGTTTCCGGTGATATGTTGTACGTCACGTAGTTCCTCACGGTTGATGAGATATGGCTTAGTGAAGTTGGAGAACCCTCATGAGTTATCTAGAAGCCCTTAGAAGGTCAAAGAAACTCAATTATTCTAGAAGCTCCTAGAATAAGTTTACCAGTCAAAGTGGTTGTAACTAGGAGTTAATTATGAGTAAAGTTGTTGGAATAAAAAAATAATTAAAAATAAATTAGTTAAAACAAGAAGTGGTGAGTTACTATTTATGGTAAAGTGGTTACAAGTGGATAAAGTAGTTGAAAGTGGGTTAGCCCTAAAAGAGGGAAGTTGGGTAAAACTGATAGGAGATAACCCCTAAAGGAAGCTACTTGGAGAATATAAATAAGAGAGCAAGGGTCTACCATTAGCACCTAATTGAGCATATTGAATATTTTTTTTGTGAAATGTTATGGGTAGGTATGATTGACAAATCTAAACCAGTGAGTCTAAAGCAACAACGAGAGAAGTTGCAGGTTAGAAGGGTCTAGACTGTGGGTATTGAACTGGGGTTTTACTGAAGACATCCGCAAGTTGTAGTACTAGAAGGATGAGAACATTCGTGGGATACAATGGGACAAAACGTGGATACCCGTGAGTTTACTGAAGACAGAGTGCATATCTGTTTCCAAAGCTGAAGAAAGGGAAGATCAAATCTATTTGTGAGAAGTTGCAGAGCTGAGACGAGGCTACAAGAAGGTCTAATAGTGAGAGGGTACAACAAAGTTATCTACAATAACAAAAGGTATGTTATATGCTTGTCTTAAGTAGGTCTTTGGTGAATGTTTGGGGTATGGCCATGAGATATTGAGCTTTTTCTCTTGAGGGACTATTGGTTAAATGATATATTCTGAATAAGACAGATCTACATAGATACAGTGCTACTGTATTGGTTGGTTGTTGTTTGGGTCACATCATTGGGTATCTTGTTAAGACATATTTTGTGTTACTTGGAGCATATGTGAGGGTTTGTGGTTGAGACATATTGTTATCAGTACAGGTTGTGATTGCATAACAATGAGGGTTTAATGTATGGTTACTGTAAGGATTTCTTATATCACACAAGATCAATAAGACATATGTATGAACCTAGTACATGGTTGTGTTAGATCTACTTGGATATTGGATGAGTATTCTTTTCTATTAGATAAGCCAGTTTGTGAG
>SNQJ01S0053143.1:0-38505 GCA_010110895.2 Picea sitchensis
TGTTCCAACACCACTTATAAGATCATAAGTTTGGTGTGATTCTCTCTTTCCATTCCCCTTTCACCATTAGAAAGCTTGCTTATATAGCCTTGGAGAGGCTTTAACCACTTGAGATATCCTTGGGGAAGTTGAGGATTTGCCTCATTCAGTTGAGGATATTCCCTAAGATCATGGCTGGACTAGGGATTTGAATCCAACTCCTTCCAAGAATGAAAAGATCCTTCCCCCATTCATCTCAACAACTCAACGGATGCCCAGAATAGGTAGTTCTCCCTCAAAAGGGCCATCAGAGCACTACAGTGCTCCCCAGTAGGCTTAAGGGGGGTTCCATCACTCCTAAAGACACCAACACTCCCTCAAAAGGGCCAAAGGAGCTTTATAATGCTCCTAGACACTGTAAGGGGGGGCGCCAGCACTCCCATAAGAGGTATAGGGGAGCGCTCTCCTCCAAAACTTAGTTTTTTGAGTGTTTTCAGATGGCAAAAGGTTCATGAGCATGATGACTCATTTCTCCTCTTCCAAATCAAATGTTTGAGGTATTTCAAGTGTCTTTCTCATGTCTTTATAGGCATGACATAGGCATCATGGCAGTATGCTTCCCTGACACTTGCGACACTTGTGAGAAAAATGTGGCACTTGCGACACTTGTAATGACAACACTTGCGACACTATCGAAGTGAGTAATTTTGACGTGTAACAAACTTATCCAAGGATATTAAACTAAACATATGTGTCTGACCAGGGAGTGTTGAAACCCATTGTGTAATTGGTGATGTTAGGAGTCTCTGCTCACACCGAAGTTAAGCATGAGTTTGCGTGAAGTTGGTTGCAGATATATCCCTCTAATACCTTCATAGTGTCAGATATATTTCTCGGGTTCTATTCATAATTGGGGGTCTCGCTAGTACCTTTACCTCTATGAGAGGTGGTGCTTTCGATATTTAAGGCTTTGTTACCCTGCCCATACATTGGTTTTGACTTGCAATTTCTCATCTGTGCATTAGTTATATCGTGGTGAATCTAGTTTCTTGACATAGGTAGCCACATAGGTTACTTGCAAGGGTTATTCTACAAGTACCCTGAGTCATACAATAGTTGGAAAACACACAAACTTTATGGATGATTATCTCTCCGGGGGGATCTAACCGACTGTGTTGTTAATCCCACGAGGGACCTTATAACTAATTTTGATACCTCTAATATTTTGAAGGGATTCTCAGGCCCCTCTTGGGTGAGACATACCTACTCTAGTGCGGGAGGCCCCTTTCAGCCACTATATCTTGTTTATGTGCATTGGCCTTTTTTATTTATTTTGGTGTGCTCTCTAATTATTAGTTGGCCCTAGTATTTTGTTTTATATCTTGAGTTTTGAGTCATCTTGGACCAAGACCAACCTCCTCGTCAGTCTCTTTGTTTGTTGAATTTACCACCACGTCTTGATTATTTACCAAAGTCTCTTTCTAAGGGGCATAGAGTTAATAAACATGGTACATATATCTCCACCTCCTAGACTTGTAATCATCTAGTTATGAGTATTGAGTAAGACATGAACATCTCGGGGAGTCATTAGAATCCCTTCTCTTTTGTGATTAGTTGGATCCTCTTGACTCCTTCATCCTCGATGGTGTGGGTGTTGGAAGTTCCCTCATATAGTGCTACCCAAACTGTGAGTTCTACTTAACCCACAAGAATAAACCCTTTCAAATATCTTTCTGGTATTTTGAGTCATGATTCTCAGTCAATACATTCGACCTATAATCCCTTTTCTTTTGTTATGCCTGACATGGCATCGCAAATATCATCCTTTGTTTCAACGACTAATGTGAATCCTAGTTTTGGGTCTGGGGGCATGGCGCACACATCCTTATGTTCCTTTCTTATTTGGTGGAGGTCATATTCCCCAAACAAATCCTACAATTGGAGTTTGGACTCCTCCTTCCTCCAGGCCTAATCCTAGCTTCCATGCTTCGGGATGTAGTGCTTAAACAGGAAAATAATTCACTTCCTATATTATGTTCTTCATCCCCTCTTCCTCCATGCCGATTCTAATGAATGCATTTGTTATGGTGAATCCTCCTTTGTCCTATGGTTTTCCATCCACATGGAGTCATTTTCAAAGTATGGGCAACCCCCAACAAGTATTTCCTTCATCTGGGGAAATGTATTTAATCCTTATCATGTCACTTCTGGTTGTATGGTGCCCTTACATCCTTTCATGAATCATTTTGGAGGAGTATATTATCCTACTTGAAAGGGCCATGGTATATACCAGAACCCTGGATGGTTTGAAATCCCTCAACCCAATATTTTTTGGGGGCATGGACTCAGATGTCAAAACCCCATATCCCTTTTCTCACCATGCTTAATCTATCATATTTGTCAAAATTAATGAATTATCATGTGCATCACGATCCATCATGGCCCCCCATCCCCACTAAGATTCCTTCGGACATTCCAAAATTTGAGGGCAATATTAGTGAGGATCCAGGTAATCATGTGACTACTTTTCATATATGGTGCTCATATAACTCCCTAAATGACAATTCTATTTGTTTGAGGCTATTTCAACACACCCTCATAGGGGTCTTTGTGAAATGATACATTGAGCTATCGAGGGGAACATATGGAACTTTCAATCAGATGACATTGGTTTTTCTCAACCACTTCCAATTGTCAGTTCGTTACAATGTCGGCATAGAAATTTTGTCGGCCATTCGCCAAGGTAAATCCACACATATATCAAACCATATCCAAGAGTGGAGTAGATGGAATGGGTTGATTAAAGCCTACATTCCTCCATAGCTTCTATTGGAATGGTTCCTTAAGTATTTATTTCCTTATATTTCAAAGGATGTCTCTACATCTGGAGTAACATCTAAGGAAGAAGCCATTTTCAAAGCCCAACAATTGGACCTCATATATGCTCAATTTGGGATTCTTTATGAAATTCTTCCTAACGCACCGTGGTCAAACTACGATCCTAGACAAAATCTCATGCCTCATGTCGATGACATCATAGGCTATGTAAATTCTAAGACTACTGACATGGTGACGAACCAATTGAAAGGTTTATCTCTAAGAAAGCATGTAGTAGGACAAGCATAGGCTTCATCCTGCACCACCACCTAGTCGGTGGATGTGCACTCTGTACAATCATCATCTAACCAAAATGGTAACAAGAAACCAATATGGACTAAAAATAAAGGATGAGTTAATAATAAGGGTGGGAAAAATAATAATAAAGCCAAGGATGACACTAACAATGATAGATCGAATAATAATGTTAGTGAGGGAAATAAAGAGAAGGGGAAAGTGAAGTTTCCTTGTAAAATTTGTAAATATGATCACCTTACCCACCTATGCCCCAAAATCGAGGAAGCCTCAAGGCTTTTATCGCAACCACCTGTTGTGTTGACAAACCCATTTTCTCATAATTACCATATGGTCCCGAGGACCTCCAACACCAGAAATGTGTCAAGTGGGATTCAAAACCCCTCGCACATGAAGGTGGCCATATATGTGTCAATATGGTCAAGTCTCGGATTAATGTAGCCACATGTGATTACGGTTCTTCACATAATGTTATAGGTCCAGAGTCTCCTCCTCCTCTGTAAACACCCTTTCATATCAAAAATTTGGAACCTCTACCTCATATTCAGAAAGGAGTACTAAATCACTCTGCCCATGATCCTAATGTTAGATCCACCCAGAACTATTCGATTGTCTAAGAATTGAGCCAAACCCCTTGTGCAATGTCATCTTTGGAGGTGTTCCATACATTTTCTTCTTAGAGGAATTCATTTTTATCTGCATTAGGAGCTATTGAGTTCTGTGTCTTGAAGGTTATCAAGTTTGACATCATGGATGTTAAGCCTCACTTACCTTACCACGTGACCTTTCAAATCCATGTGGAGTACACAAAAATTACCATCAAACACATTGTAATTGATGAAGGTGTTGTGACATGTGTGATGTCCCTAAATTGTTGGCAAGCCATTGGCTCTCTAACCCTATCTCAATATATGACTATGTTGACCACATTTGATGGGTGTTCGTTTCGACCCCACAGAATCCACCCCAATTTTCTGGTTCAATTAGGCGGGAATGTTGTGGTGGTTGATGTGTCTCTCGACTATAATTTACTACTAGGGCGCAATTGGACTTATGCCATGATAGTCGTCGTGTCATATTTTTTCTGTACTTTATGTTTTCCTTACAAAGGGAAGATAGTGATGATTGATCAGTTGTCCTTTGCACATGCTAGTCCTAGTGCATCGGTTGGACTTTTGGTCCTTGTAATTGATAATTATCAGCAGGAAACTGAGGATGTTGGTGTCGAAATGTATTATTATTTTATGGGTATCTTTGATTTCATGGCCCCAATTCACCATATCCATGCCATTTCCAGTGATTCTTCATCATCGAAGAGGTTTGTTCCTTTTCTTACTTCATATTTCAATGACCCTTGTACCCTACCTTCCCCGACTATGTTGTATGAAGGTCAGTCACACATTAAGATGGAATATCTATTGTTAGCAACAAAAGTTGTGTATCGGGCTATTATTTATGTTACTACTGACCCAGATCCTTCCCCCTCATGAACGGATGAGGTTGATCTTATTTTAGATCATGTATGGTCTTCTCAATCATCTTGTTCTCATGATTGCCTTGATGATACTTTACCTTCATATGAAGCCATATTAGAGGCCATGTATGGTCCTGATAGGTCTTGGGACGATATGCATCATCGATACTATTTTCTCCTAGATCTTGTTAAGATCGAACAGGATGACTTTAGATCTACCCTAAATGAGATGGTTAGTCATGTCATGGATCCATTAGATACACATGGTATTTATGTTAAAGGAAACATGACAAATATTTCTCCTACCGTAATGATTGACATCTCTCGTAACCCTAGTAAAATTGAGAACATATATATCGGTGCAAATTGTTTGCCTGAAGAAATTAAGATCTACATCGATCTCTTCAAAGAATTATGAGATGTATTTGCTTGGTCATCTGAAGAGATGTCAGGAATCAACCCTAGCATTGTTGAGAATGATATTAAAACCTATACAGATGCTAAACCTATTCAGAAACATCTTAGAGTTGTTAATCCTAGGAAGGCCCCCACCATTAAGGCAGAGGTAAAGAAGCTACTTAATTTTGGTTTCATCTACCCGGTTTCCTTGAATGAACGGGTGTCCAATCCCATTCCTGTAAATAAAAATCAAGGAAGAATCTGTGTTTGTATGGATTTTAGATACCTGAAAAAGGCATGTCCTAAAGATAACTTCCCTACTCCTTTCATTGACCAGATTCTTGACGAGTGTGTGGAAAGCAAAGTATTTTCCTTTATGGATAGATTTTCAGGATATAATAAAATTCAGATCAAACCCGAGAATCAACATAAAATGACTTTTATTTGTCCTTAGAGTACTTTTGCATACCATAAAATTCCTTTCATCCTTAAAAATTTCGGAGCGACCTTCCAATGTGCCCTGACCTTTTCATAGGTTCGGTCGTCTTTTAGGATTCATAGTGTTTGAGCATGGGATCATGGTAGATCCTATGATGGTTGAGGGGATACTTCAATTGCCTCCCTTGCACAACAATAGACAACTTCAGGGTTTACATGGGAAGGCTAACTTCCTGTGTCAATTCATAGTGAACTATGCCAATTTAACTAAAGTTTTCATGCATATTTTGAAGAAGGAAACTTTGTTTATATGGGATGAACAAGCCCAAGAATCCTTCGATGCTCTTAAGAAATATTTGGTGTCGGCACCTCTGTTGAAGCCTTCGGACTAAAGTAGAGACTACTTGATTTATATTTTCATGTCCAAAGGTATGATTGGTATGGTTATAGTTCAGGAGGATGATGAGGTCCATGATAAAAAAAAATATTATCTCAGTCGAAACCTAGTTGGTCCTGAAATTAAATACTCTCATGTAGAGAAGTTGACCTTGGTCATATTACATGTGGTTCATAGATTACGACATTAGATATTACTTTTAAAAGTTACTACCATGGTTGCAGATATCAATAAATTTCAATATTTCCTCACCATGTGTATCATAGGGGGGAAATACAATAAGTGGATTTTTATTTTGCAAGAATTTGATCTCAATTTTGCTTCGGCGAAGTCTAATAAATCGCTATTTTTTACCTAATTGATATCGAACTTCCCTCGACTATATGAGGAATTTTTCATGATGATTTGTTCATGGATGAACATATTCTCCTTATCTCATCTTCTAACCCATGGTATGGAGACATTTTTATCTTCAAACCTTGAAGCTACCCCATCCTCTGTCAAGAGATGATCGACGACGTATACATCATCAGGCTATAAAATACCTTATTATCGACAACATTGTGTATCATCATGGGGTAGTTAATATTTTACATCATTGCTTGACTCATAGGGAAGATGAGGTTGTTCTCAATGAGTGTCATAATGGGGCATGTAGTGGTCATTTATTGGGGCTTGCGATAGCCCAAAATATATTGCGATCTGGTTATTTTTGGTCGTCAATTTTTAAAGATTGCATTGAAGCGGTCAAAAAGTGTCACCCTTTCTAGGTGTTCTCTTGGAAAATGCACTCGCAGCCAGCCCCTCTTCACCCACTCTTCATCATCGGTCACTTCACCAATTGCAGGCTATATTTTATGGGTTGTAACCCAACCTCGATTGGGGGGCACCAACATATTATCATGGTCGTGGATTATTTTACTAAATGGGAAAAGTCCATGCCTATCATTAAATACTATGGTAAAACTGCAACATTCTTCATGTTCAACCGGATTGTATTCCAATTCTCAATCTCAAGAGATATTTTCACTCATCATGGCAGTCACTTTCAGAATGAAATGATGTAAGAGTTAACATCAAAACTAGGGTTTGAGAATGGTCATTCTACCCCTTACTGTCCCCGGGAAAATGGACAAGTAGAGGCAATGAATAAATCTATCAAGTCCATTTTGTAAAAATATGTCAGTCGGAGAAAATATGAATGGAATATGATGCTTTAACTTGCACTTTGTACATACCAAACCATGGTAAATACTTCCACTAGTTTCTCTCCTTTTCAGTTAGTACATGGCATGGATTCAATTCTTCCAATTGAATGTGAAATATTTTCCCTTAATTTGGAAATTGAGCTCCTACCTGACACATCCAATCTTGAATAATGCCTCATGCTCTTGGATTGCCTCGATGAGCAATGTCAATATGCCTCTACGTCTATGGAAGAGAATAAACCATGTGTTAAGGTTCAATATTATAAGTTTGTTTTTCCCTGACTGTACGTTGAAGGTGACTTGGTTCTCCTTTATGACAAAGCCAAAGAACCACTGGGGGCGAGTAACTTCAACACCATTTGGCACGATCCTTATATCATGTGATGTGTCTTAGAGAAAGGAGCCTACAAATTAGAGGATAAAGAAGGGAATATGTTAGATGAGCCCTGAAATGGTTTCTACCTTAAAAGGTATTACACTTGAGCCCTCAAACTTGGGCGTGACCTTTGTATACTAGTGTATCTTAGTGTATATATTGTTTTCTCTTTTCCTTTGTGCCATTGGATTTCTTATCAATTTTTCCCTTGTTTAGCAGATGTCAATGGAATATTCAGTTTACTTAGGATTCATGGACAGTGCCATTCATCATACACAGAACATGGCTACCACCACTTGGGTCATTTACTCATGTGAGGGCCAACTAGTGTCTTCAGGTGGTGATTGTATAGAGCCATCAATGAATAATGTGGTTGAGTATAGTTCCATTATAGATCTATTACGTGACACCATTTCACATGGTGTTTGATTTTTAGAAGTTCACCTGGACTCCCAGTTAGTCATATGTCATTTGAACAATAGTTACCATGTGTGAGATCCTACTCTACTCTATCGATTCCTACAGGTATGACTTTTGGAATGATACTTTGATTTTCTTACTTATAATCGCATCCCTAGAATTTATAATCATGTATCTAATGCATATGTTAATTATATTTTAGATTGGCATTTGTCACATAACTAAGTAAAGAAAATACATTCATACATTTACACATTATAACATTTATTAGCAAAGCTGAACACCAATTTTTTTTATATTTCATCCTTTCAAGTTCAAAAAATATGGTTCCATAGTACAAAATGGGGTGCACACCCTCAAAATACATATATGGCTAGTATATAGCATGACCATGGCATCTACGCATGTGGTTCCGGATGCATATCATGATAGCACACTACAACATTTGCAAGACGTCATAAGAGTCACACCCACGCACAAGGTACACCCAGAACCTGTCCTTGCATTGTCTCTGGAAGATCCTCCATTTGAACCATAGGAATCATGTGCATCAATCGAGACAGGTTCCCTTGCACATTCTGTAGCAGTCCCTCCATGTCCCCATCTACTATATCATCTCCTCGATCCCTTTGTTGATGTCATGGGAATCCCTCTTGTTGTCATGTACCTACATCTGCGTAACAAAGTAATTGTTAATACTTGATATTATGCAAAAATATTTGCATTTTTTATTTTTCCTTTATCAAAATTTTAAAACACAAAAAAATGAAATATATAAAATCATTTCTTACCAATACACCATAGGTAGAACCTAGTGGCAGAAGCATGTCAGGATCCCTTCTATAGTCGATCCCTTATTAAGGATAGTTGTCAATGGCTATGACTTGTCGGTGCCACAAGAAAAAGAACTCATCATTGTAGGGGGTTGGCACCCTACCACCTCCTAGTTTCCTCATCATGTCAGTCCACTGTGACATGGCTGAATTGAGTAGTATGTGTGGAGTAATCTCTACTCTAGGGCTCAAACCTAGAACCCTCTCAAATAAAAAAATACAAAGTATTGATGCAAATATGAAATTTCTAATTCACCCTTGTTTGTAGTACATCAATTGACTCTTCATGTTAGCGAGGAGTGAGGTACACTAGTCATAAATAGTGGGTCTTAAACACTCCATCGTGTAGAACATGAGTGGCCTTGATTCTTGGTGAAATGAGGTCAGCCCCAAAATTCATGTGAATACAAGCATGACAAACTTTAAACTCGGGTTCTCGATCACCCTGATAGGGAGTTGGATCCCTACTTTATCTATGCCTCGAACATAGTGGTTGGAAATGTACACCTCCATAGTCATACCACCCCAAGATCCTCAGGCCTCTATATTCACTACCTCGCCCCGACGAGACAATCAAGTGATAAAGTAAATATCTTCTACTTCAATCCTCAAAGGTTGTCCATCGATATTGAAGGAATTTGTATTTGGATCCCAGTAGTTTACCGATAACTGGATTAACCTCACCTGATCCCTCATTTCTTTGAGAGCCCAAAATTTATAAAGGCCACATCGTTTTAAATATTGTTGGGCCCTTGCATCTCTTCCCACTGCTGCATATATCTCCTCATGCTCCCTTTCCCTCCATTCAATAACCATCCTGCAAAGGAGAAACCATTTTTTGAGTTAAATCCCTTTCNACAATCAAGTGATAAAGTAAATATCTTCTACTTCAATCCTCAAAGGTTGTCCATCGAGATTGAAGGAATTTGTCTTTGGCTCCTAGTAGTTTACCAATAACTGGATTAACCTCACCTGATCCCTCATTTCTTTGAGAGCCCAACATTTATAAAGGCCACATCGTTTTAAATATTGTTGGGCCCTTGCATCTCTTCCCACTGCTGCATATATCTCCTCATGCTCCCTTTCCCTCCATTCAATAACCATCCTGCAAAGGAGAAACCATTTTTTGAGTTAAATCCCTTTCAAAATATTGTTCACAAACTTGTACACGTGCTAACTTGATAAAAATTGCATATAGAGCTTCATATACACATGCAATATTCACTTCGCCCATGTATATGGGGTCGTATACATGACTCGATGATATGTCACCTTCGTACACCCTAGTTTCCATATAATACCCTCTTATACTAAAAAATGGGGACTTAAAATGGAATTTAAACCATTGAAATTGAAGGAGAGGGGATGGGCACTTACTTGGTCCATGCGGTTGTTGANGACTCGATGATATGTCACCTTCGTACACCCTAGTTTCCATATAATACCCTCTTATACTAAAAAATGGGGACTTAAAATGGAATTTAAACCATTGAAATTGAAGGAGAGGGGATGGGCACTTACTTGGTCCATGCGGTTGTTGATTTTGTTGATCATATCTCCCACAATCGAAACTTGAATATCGTGGGGAAAATGGCCTTAAATGCACTATGTGGGTTAAAGAACTCAAATGAGATGGTAAAATTTTATATATTTACTATTAGTAGAAATTTGTTACCCACTTTCTATATTTATTTTCTATTTTTTGACCTTAGACTAATAGCACAATGGAAAGACTTGGTTTTAGTGTTTTTTCCCAAGATTTTTTATGTCTTCCATCATCCTACCACTCGTTCATGCCTTCGTCAGGTATACTCTTTCACCGACATATAAGATAGGTTTTTACTATGTTTTGCATTCTTGCATCATCCTATGACCATGATCCATACACCCTAGGTATGAACCCATTTATTAGCAACATGGAACCTTCTCACTGCTACTAGAAGTGTGGTTATTAAGTGGTAGAGACTTACCAAACATGGGTGCCCTAGTTAGAACCTTTGTGTCATTTGGTGCCCATGCAGAAGTTATTCCATAGGATCAAGAGTTCCTTATATTCCCAATATGACTTTCATGTTAATAGAATTCATCTTCCCTCTTTCCATTTTGTTTGTGAAAGTTGTTTAAAACACTTAGTCATGGATGATCCAGTTGAGGATTGTTATACTATTGTAATGGAGGTTTGATTATAGTGGTATCGTGGTCAGTTTTAATGATTTCCCTGTCCATCTATTTCCCTCTCACATTTAATGGCTCAGGCATGGAGGATCCAGTTGAGTTGTTACAGTTGTAGGATGATGGAGGTTTGATCATACTATAGTTGTAACTATGTCCCTTGTACACATATTTCAGTGTCTGAATTTGAGTTCAAGAATGCTCTTGAGTTTGGGTTTTCTTCTATGTGTTGCTGGAAGGTCGGATTCTGAGATCAGACACCTTCACTCTTTCTCCTAAGTCTTCCCTCTACTCTTTCTTTAACTCAATTTAATAACTGAAGTTAATGTGGCCCTCACTTCCCTGTGCATTTCCTGTCCAGTTTTGTGTTGAAAATATTTCACGTTGTTGATTTTTGGTCATCAACCATCCACATTTAAACTAACATCCACCCCAAACAATGATGGGTATCGAGTTTACGTCTACCACAATCCAGGGGTGACTTCCAGTGCTAACATTTATGGCATCACTGTCAGGGACAAATTGAAAATTTTCCCTAGGTAGAATGACAACGAGCTTTTGATTATGAAGGTCCATCGAACATCAGAACCTTTGAAGATTTCAACTGTGCAGCTAGCGACTTCACTGAGGTGACTCCACTATCTCAACTCCACTGTTTCAGTTTGGTTACCTCTGGCTACAACTACAACCCCCTGGGAGAACACAACGATCAGATCTGGTCATTGATGGTGAAGAAAGACTAGGCACACTCTGACTGCATATCTTTCACCTGACAACTCCATGGTTAAAGAATCAACTGACGACTCCATTGGTTTGAAATGGAGAAAATCCTGGCTCGGAGGTTTGCTCCTTTTAATTTTTCTACTATTCCTAATTTTCCTAATGTTGTCCCTACTGTGGATTAATGGGGTGATTATTTGCCCATATTTAGGGGGCATGTAGAGGAAAACCCTACTCATCATTTCCGTGAGTTTCATGAAATCATGTATCAGTGGGATATACGTCATGAGGATGTATTATTAAAAATGTTCATGTTCTCGTTAATAGGGGATGCTTGTGAATGGTATCATTCTTTACCCCCTACTATCATCTCCTCCTTGAGAAAGTTTCATGCACCCTTCAGTAGGCATTGTCAAAGGTTTTATTCCTCACAATGTATTTGTCATATTTGTTGTGAGGAATATGAAGACAATGATCAAGATATGGCTATGCCTAATGAGGACCATAAAGAGGAAAGATATGCTTTGGGTGAGCTGATGGGGCTGGTAAAATCTCTCTCTGTCGAGATAGAAAGTTTCAAATCTGAAGAAGAAGCAGAGGATTTTCCAGTCCCTGAGGCAAATGCTCTTGGCAGCTCTACTAAGGATGATAATGAAGATTTCATAATTGTAGAGGCCCTTCATTCTTCTCCTGAGGTGATTTTTGTACCTAGCTTTGATGATTATTTAGATGAGGAGAAGCAGAGCCCCACATCATAGTTTGTTGACCACAGGAGCATCCAGCCTATATATGACAGCTACGAATCAGATTTTGAGCTGGATATGCAGGATCTCCAAGAACATACTAGAAGAACCCCATCCTTTGTTCACTAATGAAGAATATTACGAGGAAAGCATACATCCTGGACTTGCATAAGACACTTAGCAACATGATGAAGATAAGATCTTTCCCACAAGTCATGTTTATGATGATTATGAATCTGACCCTTGGGAGAGCCAAGAAGAAGAACCAAAAGAACCAGAGAAGCAGCAAGAGGAGCAGTTTATCTCTTGTTCAGATCCTGTTAGTGAGAATCCATCGCCTGATATCAGTTAGCCTACATCATCCCCTCACCTGCTTGCACTTACTAGAGACATTCAGCAATGTGTGAGCCGTTGTGCAGTGGAGAGGGATGCATGCTAAAAAGTCTTTGGAGTTTTTCGCTAGTCCTATGAGCCTATGAAGGAATACATGGAGTTGTATTTCCTTCATTTTTTGAAGCCACCCATCTTCATCCTAACTTCATCCTTAGGACGAAAGTTGAAGGATGTAACCATTCTGCTATCACAGTTGCATTATCCATTATCAATCATCGACATAGTGAAGGAGCTTTCGGTTAGGAAGTTACTTGAATGGCTATGGTGGAATTTTGTGTTCACCTAGCACTGTGTAAAAAATTATTAGTTTAGGACTGTACATAAATAAGATCCTCGGAGCATGTGTGTTTATTTTTGTAAACTTATCGGCTTTATTTCCTTGGCAGGGTGTTTTGAGCTTGACTCCATAGCCCAACAGAAGGTGACTATAACTGCAAAAGGAGATCTTAGAGCCTCGTAAAGAGGACTCTATCCCCCATGGAGCCTAATGTTATCACATATTTTTTCACAGGGATTTTTCCCTTTGGAGTTGGCCATTGGGTGACCAAATGAGAAAGAAGTGGGCTTAAAAAAAACAACAATTATTCTTCATCCAAAGTTGGGGCACGATTGTGCGAAGGTGTGCACATGCCTGGTTGACAAAAATCCATCCAGCACAAGCTCAGTCTTGGCCATCGAATCCATCAGATAAATCAAATCGATGGTTCACGGGTATTCGGGATCTGAAAGTTGCTCAAAGTTTAGTGCCAGGGTAAATGCCCAAGATCAATGGACGATAAAAGTTTTAGTCTGGGCCGTTGGATCAACTTTTCACAATTTTGCGAGTCAGGAAATTAAGATGATGGAGTTATGAGAACTCGCGAAACACGAACTCGTGAAATGATCTGGGTCATCCAACTAGAGGAGCACGTGGCAACAGATAAGTGAAATCTTGATTTCACATTTCAAAGGTTTCAGTATGGAGCAAGGTGCAAACTCCTGAAATGTGAAATCGCGAAGCACTCAAATAGTTGAGCCCATGGTCACAGCCCGAGGTCACATTGAAAAGGGTGCAGGGCATAGAATCAGCAAAGCATGAGGTCACGAAATGATTTGGGTCATCTAATCTAAAGAGACGCATGGCGCCAGATCCGAGAAGTCACGATTTCATGAGTCGAAGGTCTCAACATGGAGCACAGCACAAACTCCCAAAACACAAAATTGTGAAGCGCCCAAGATTTGGGCCCATGGTCGCAGCCCGAGGTCATATCGAAGAGGGTACAGGGGGAAAGAACCCATCGCGAGGAGCCTTAGCTTTTAGATTCACGGCATATCCAACCGTCGATTGGAGAAAGGCCATTTCGCATATTAGGTATCGAGATATTGTGGTCATGTGAGGTGAAAACCCCCCGAAACGCAAAATCTTGAAATATCATATGGGATAAGCATTGGGTCATGGTCCATGGTCGCATGCAGGTAAAGGATTTGAGTTCATGTGAGTCGAGCTAAAGGCTGAAATGCCAATGTTGGCTGCTAAAAGAGGTCATTTCATTTTTCAGGCGCCAATTCAACTCGGCCTCATCCCGATCCTGATGTAGCAGTTAATGAAAGAGGTTGAAACCTCGCCTCACCCCATAAATGAAAAGCGTCGAGGAGTCGACCATGGAAAATAGAGTTTTCATATCGTGGTACCCATACAAGTGGTTTTTCCTACAAGCAAATATTGATATGAGTTTGTGTCTGACAAAGGAATACCTGCACAATCTGATTAAGAAGATGGCACACCATGGAAGCCCAAGCACGCCTCTGTTGTTGTTTACGAAAATTTTGAGTATATATATGGAGTTCTGTTATTTTGTAAAGGGTTGGTCTTTATTTGATCAGGGCTCCCAATTTGTAATTTTATTCATCCAGAGTTGTTCTTTAGTTATGTAATCGAATTTAGACTTTTATGCTAATAGAAGTAAGCTTCCCTCTTTCCATTTTGTCTATGAAAGTTGTTTAAAACACTCAGGCATGGATGATCAAGTCGAGGATTGTTATTTGTTTTAATGGAGGTTTGATTATAGTGGTATCGCAGTCATTTTTATTCATTTCCTCATGCATCTGTTTCCCTCTCACATTGAATGGCTCAGGCATGGAGGATCCAGTCAAGTAGTTATAGTTGTAGGATGATGGAGGTTTTATCATACTATAGCTATAACTATGTCCCTTGTAAGCATATTTCGGTGTCTGAATTTGAGGTCAAGAATGTTCTTGATTTTGGGTTTTCTTCTTTGAGTTATTGGAAGGCTCGATTCCCAAAGCAGTCTCCTTCACTCTTTCTGCTAAGTCTTCCCTCTTCTCTCACTTTAACTCAATTTACTGTCTGAATTTATTGTGGCCCTCACTTCCTTATGCATTTCTTGTCCAGTTTTGTGTTGAATATCTTTAACATTGTTGAGTTTTGGCCATCAGCCATCCACATTTAAAACAACATCCACCCCAAACACTGATGGGTATCGGCCTTACCTTTGTCGCAATCCAGGGGTGACTTTTGGTGCTAACATTTATGGCGTTGTTGTCGGGGATGAATTGAAATTTTTCCTTAGGTAGAGTGAAAATGAGCTTCTAATTCTGAAGGTGCATTGAATGTCAGAACCTTTGAAGATTGAAACTGTGCACCTGGCGACTCCACTGAGGTGAATCTACTGTCTCAACTCCACTATTTCAGTGTGGCTTCCTCTGGCTACAGTGACATCCCCCTAGGAGAACAAAACGATCAGATATGGTCTTTGATGGTGAACAAAGACCAGCCACACTCTGACTACATATCTTTCACCTAGTGAATCCATGGTTAAAGAATCAACTGGCGACTCCAATGGTTCGACATTGAAAAAATCCTGTCTTATAGGTTTGCTCGTTTTAATTTTTATTTTGTTCCTGGTTTTCCTAATGTTTTCCCTACTATGGATGAATGGGGTGATTATTTTCCCATATTTAGGGGGCATGTAGAGGACAACCCTACTCAGCATCAGTGGGATATACATCATGAGGATGGATTATTAAGAATGTTCATGTTATCATTAGCAGGGGATGCTCATGAATGGTATCATTCTTTACCCCCTGCTAGCCTCTCCTCCCTAAGAGAGTTCCATGCACCCTTCAGTAGGCACTATCAAAGGTTTTATTCCTCAGAGTTTATTTTTCATATTTGTTGTGAGGAATATGAAGACAGTGATCAAGATATGTCTATGCCTAATGAGGACCATAAAGAGGAAGGATATTCTTTGGTTGAGATGATGGGGCTGGTAAAATATCTCTCTACCGAGATAGAAAGGTTCAAATTTGAATAAGATGCAGAGGATTTTTCAGTCCCTAAGGCGGATCTTCTTGGCAGCTCTACTGATGATGATAATGAAGATTTCATAACTGTAGAGGCCCTGCATTATGCTCTTGATGTGTTTGTTGTCCCTAGATTTGATGATTTTTTGGATGAGGACCAGGAGATCCCCACATCACAGTTTGCTGACCAGAGGAGCAACCAGCCTGTATATGGCAGCTACGAATCAGATTATGAGTTGGATATCTAGGATCTCAAAGAAAATAATGTAGAACCCCATCCTTTGTTCACTAATGAATAATATTATGAGGAAAGCAACCATCTTGGACTTGTAGAAGACACTCAGCAGCATGATGAAGAGTAGAGCTTTCCCACGGGTCCTGTTTATGATGATTATGAATCTGACCCTTGGGAGAGCCAAGAAGAAGAACTAGAAGAACTAGAGAAGCATCAAGAGGAGCAGTTTATCTCTTGTTCAGATCTTGTCAGTGAGCAGCCATCGCCTGATATCAGTCATCCTACATCAACACCTCACCGCCTGCGCTTACCAGAGACATTCAACAATGTGTGAGCCATTGTGCAGCAAAGAAGGATGCATGTTACAAAGTCTCTGGAGTTTGTCGTTGGTCCTATTAGCCTATGAAGGAATACATGGAGTTGTATTTCCTTCATGTTTTGAATCTGCCCAGATTTATCCTAACCTCATCCTTAGGACGAAAGTTGAAGGATGCAACTATTTTGTTGACATGGTTGCATTATCCGTTATCAATCATTGACAGAGTGAAGGAGCTTCCACTAGTACATTTGGGTCAAATTTTGACGGTGTGTTCGATGCAATTGCCACTTTATATTGTCGGGAAAACGACAAACAACAGACCCCCTCAAATGTCGTTTCACATGATGTCGCTTTTCCGACGACATAGATTTAGTCTTTATTGCAATGTCTTGGAGGTGGCAAGACCATCGTCTTGAATGTGGCAAGAGATACGTATGGAACGTGGCAAGAGAAACGTCTTGAATGTGGCAAGACCGACATCTGGAATGTGGCAAGACTGACGTCTTGAACATGGAAAGAGAGACGTCTGAAACATGGAAATACTATCATCTTGAACGTGGCAAGAGAGACGTCTGGAACATGGTAAGGGAGATGTCTTGAAAGTGGCAAGACCGATGTCTAGAACATGGCAAGACTGATGTCTTGAACGTGGCAAGAGAGACGTCTTGAACGTGGCAAGAGAGACGTCTGAAATGTGGCAAGAGAGATGTCTGGAACGTGGAAAGAGAGATGTCTTGAACATGGAAAGATCGGCGTCTTGAAGGTGGCATGAGAGACATCTAGAACGTGGCAAGAGAGACATTAAGAGGTATCATCTCCGACGTGGTTTCTATGGGAGCGACACTCGAATATGTTGCAATAGAGACTATGTTGTAGGTATTTTAAAAAAAAATACAATATCAATACTGAGAGAGAGAAATACATTAACCTTTGCTAAGATACTAGCCATATCAATATTTAAATCTATATCATCAGTCTTAGGCAAGGTTGCTTGAGGAGGAGGACTAACTTCCAATGGTAAAGGGGGTCTTGTCTAATGAGGTTTAGGATCACTAGGATATGTCTTGGGTGTGTTATCACATGAACTCACAATTGTTGAGCTAAAGTCCAAAAGCTCAAGTGCAATCATGCGTAATAAGACAACAAAAATATACTAGAGAGTAAGTCCATGTTTTTAGATAGGATCAAAATAATACTATACTTTCTTGGGTACGTCAAAACAAGTGTCATCCAATACAAGATCCTATACACCAATGAGATAGTTGAGAAACATAAATTCCAAAGCCTTCACTGAAACCTCTGACAATTTGTTTGACATTTAGAAGAAAATTATATCATCAATAATACAACTTGAAGTCATTGCAGGTATTTCTTTGTATCCTTTGGCTAGTACAACAACTTCACACATAGCATGCAAGTGTTCTATATATATACATTGAGTAGAAGAGAAAATTCATAGAATGCAAATTGTAGCNAATCCATCTAGTTTCAAATAAAAACCAATGTTAACTATCATATACACAGTTAATCCATGTAGTATATATATTAAGTGACCGAACATTAGTCATTTTTCAAACATGATCCAAGAACATGACAGGCCAAAGCAGAGTATTGTGAATTTGTTCAAATGGCTTCCTGTATTTCACATTATGAGGAAGGTGCACATCCAAACTGCAGATGCTCTCACAGATTTTAGATAGAATCTCAAGAAAAGAAACATCCATATATCAAATTACTATATTCAAGATATACACAATATGTTATCTAAGTCTGCAGATGTGTCCATTTAGCTGGAATTATTTACACACTCACATTCAACAATCCATTCAAAATACCTGCAAACATTTTCAGAAATAAAAATGGCAAGTCATCCATAGAGCTATTTATTAATCCATTGCATATTAAATCTCTCTCCTCCAATTCAATAAGGACGGCCTTTGTTCAATAATTCAAACCTCTATAAATATCAACTGTTCAACTGATATAACTACACTACTAAAAAAAGGCATGTGCCAAAACCCAAACACTAGAATATATGGTTCAGAAAGCTTACACATCAATGGGCTCGCTCAATATTATCAACTCCAATTAATCCAAGAGAAGATATTATGTTTAGTAAGGGCTCAAATGTAGAAAAGTCACTTGTGAAAAATAATACTACATAAAAATAACCTTAGGAAAACACAAAAAAATTCACTGTCCATTTATTGAGGTGCTGAAACTCTCCTAGCATATCCTGCATGAAGCCCCCCCGATAAGATCTTTCTGATCCCTGAATGAATAAAAATGTTATAGCTAGCAAAATGTCAAACTGTAAGGCTTCATATAGTCAACAGACTAAATGTCAACCTGAAAGGCTTACTTTTTGTTGGAGAAACTTGTTGTCCTAAGTGGGCTACAAAAATCATTGATGAAACAAGATCTAATGTTGATGATGTTTTGAACACTATAAAGGACTCATGGTCATAAGCAAAACTAAAAATTTTCACTGTGTTGATACCCATGACGATTTATGATCCTTATAACTATGAATAATCTCATGGAAGGAATGGGAGAATGTTATAACATAAGAATATATTTCCTTTGAAAAATGAGATATGGGATTTGGTATCTCTTCCATTAGGGAATAATATTGTTAGATATAAATGGGTCTATAAAATGAAATTCTATGTATTTTCTTTTTCAATATGACCTTTAACAACTGTCCAATTAGTTTATCAGATGATTCTTTCTCCATTGTTGGACTGCCAACTTTTGAGGATATATTTTTGATAGAAAAGGTCTCTCTTTCCAAAATTTCAATGTATTCATACTGCTTCTATTGGCTCTGGTCAATTTATGGGAATGGTTTCCTGAGGTATCTGGTTCTTGCTTTTCTTACAATTTTTGTAAATTCTGGTGCTCTTTTCCTCTTTCATTCTATATTTTATTTAATTTCTTTTGACTTTGATATCGTCATCTTTGTTGGTACTATGGATTCAGCCACTCCTTTATTCACTTTTTCCTTTCCTTTATGTCTACTCTTCTTGTTTCTTTTTGTTGTTTCAGGTGAAATTTGTGGTAATTCTGCAGCTGTTTGAGAAATGTTTCTTGATGAATATTCAATAATGTCCCTTGAATTATCATATTGTTTTCAAAGTCATTTCTTTCCAAGAATTCAACCCATGTTATCCTTTGTTTTTCCAACTCATCTTTGACGATCAATTTTATTAGTCCATGGTCATAGAGGGACCTTTCAATATTCTTGCTTTGCTTCTGAATTACCTTTGCTATTTTGCTGAGACTATGCAGTAGATAATGAGGAAAATTCAGAGTCCTTTCTCCCTTTAAGTGCATCAACAACCTAATGTGGTACAAAAAAATAATACTATATCTCCCTTCACATGTGATGATTTTTTGGAGGAACGCTAAATCTTTCCAAGGATCCATCAACCAATTTCTGGCACCCGTGCTTTCCAATCCAACTGGAACCTATTTCTTTTCATGTACGGAGTCCAAAATTTGCCATCCATTCATTTGTTTTTAAACCATTTTTCACCTGTTCGAGGAAGCCCTATTATTTTAGACACTGAGTGTTCAAAGATATGGAGGGTAAGATTTCCAATTTGGGTGCATTCCCCACCAAAGCTCAAGTAAAATGCTCGAGTGACTTCTTCATTACAACCTTAAAAATTTTCAAAGAACTCAAACCACTTTGTATTTCTTAAAATTTCACCATAGTCTACATGAATTCCAATTAAAGATACTACCCCCTTGGGTTCGAATCTTACAACCATCTAAGAAAAAATCAATTTTTAAAGCTTGCTGGTGTTTGAAAAACTTTAACAAAGGTTTAGTTGAGTAATTTATGTTTTTAAATGTTTAATTCTCATTTGAAAATAAAATCCTCTTCTTCAGAAAATGCCCAATTTCTTTCCTTTAGAAATTCACAACTCTTCCACTTCATAAATTCACAAGAATCTACTTAAAAAATGCACAAACCCTTTACAACTTTTCTTCTTCAAAAACTCATAAATTCGTTTTTAGAAAATGACTTCACAAAAATGCACACCTTTGTTTTCAAAATAGTGATTTCAAAGATACCCAAGTACCAATTCATTTTTGGACATCTGAAGGAAAATGGCTGAGTTGGAGCTTACCTCTGTTCCTTGATAATTGAATTATTTTTCCCCTCTGCCTAGATGCCCAATTGTGCTTAAAATCGTGCCTATTGCTCTAGTTTGAATGGTGGCTCGAATTGTTCCTGTTCTCCTCTTTTCAAACCCTCAATTCCTCTCTGTTATGACCAATACTTTGTTGCAAAATGAACTGGCATATTCTTTTTACATGAATTCGGAAAATCTTGTAAGGAAATATATGAAAGGTTATATTTAAAAAAATAAAATGTCTTTTGGATTGTAGGAATGAGATATGTTATGAGTAGGAGTGAAATGAAGTAAGGTATGGGTAGTGGATAGTAGGAGTAATGAAAAAGTAATGAATGGTAGGAAATAGAACTAAAATGATTTTTTTTTAAAAGAGGAATTTAAATTAATTTAATTTAATTTAATTTTTTAAATAACAATACAAAATATACCAAACCTTTGAACTTTCCTTCTGAATTTTGGATATTGAAGACTCCAGATATTGATATGTTTGTGATGTCGATGGCTTTGAATTGCTGATGTGGATTGAGGATCTCAAGTGCTGGTAACTTCTTGAACTGCTTCTTGCTGGAATGGTTGTTGGAAACTTTTAAATGCTGGAAAAACTCTTTGTAATTGTCGAGATTTCTTCTTCAAAGATGCTGATAGAAATTTTGCTGAGAAACTTGGTGATGTAGAAATACTAATGTTGATGCTAATGTTGATGTATAAAATGTTGATGTTGTTTTTTATTGTAGAGGATATTCGCATCAACTGCAAATACTATTTCAACCCATCAAGATGTCCTCACCAATAGATATTCTTCAAAAAGAAAATGCAAAAGACAATAGTCATGTTTCCACCAAAGTGCATCTTCAGATATCTATAAGTGAAATAGAAAGGATCTCTCTCCAATCATAAACAATATGCCAATCTCTCTAGCTCACAACTCCTGGTAAAGTGCTTCTGAAAATCCCTAAAATGTTCATGCATTTTGGGACATGCTCTATATGAGTTCCCTCAAAATTGGGTACCACAGTAGAGTAAAAGTCAATCAAATTTGTCAAGACCATTGAATCATTGCTTGTAATTCCTCCAAAGTAAGTTGAGTTCATTGATCATGCCATGATTGTAAATTTCTGAAAGTGAGTCAAACCAAATATTTGTCTAGAGTTAAGTGATTGTGTGTGAAAGTAGAACATTGGTTGTTTGTTTCCTTTGTATAGGTATTGTATAGGTATGTTAAAGGCATCAGCTGCAAATACTATTTTCAACCCATCAAGATGTCCTCACCAATAGATATTCTTCAAAAAGAAAATGCCAAAGACAAAAGTCATGTTTCCACCAAAGTGCATCTTTAGATATCTAGAAGTGAAATAGAAAGGCTCTCTCTCCCATCATAAACAAGATGCCAATATCTCTAGCTCACAACTCCTGGTACAGTTCTTCTGAAAATCCCTAAAATGTTCATGCATTTTGGGACATTCTCTATATGAGCTCCCTCAAAATTGAGTACCATAGTAGACTAAAAGTCAGTAAAATTTGTCGAGACCATTGAATCATTGCTTGTAATTCCTCCAAAGGAAGTTGAGTGCATTGATCATGTCATGATTGTAAATTTATGAAAGTGAGTCAAACCAAAGATTTGTCTAGAGTTGAGTGATTTTGTGTGAAAGGAGAAGACGGGTTGTTTGTTTCCTTTGTATAGGTATTGCAGAAAGATAGTTACTAAGAGAACAATGAGAATAAATGATAAAGACCTGAGCACTGTTCAGAACAACAAGACTAGTGAAACCCTATAATTCTCTGTTTGAATCCCAAAAAGTGATTGAGAAAGCTAGGTGGACAACAAGAATAGGTGTCAATGAATGGTGGACAACAATTTATAAAAGGTGGAGTGTGCATAATAGGGGGTGAAATTCAGTCAGTTGTTTTGATCCCTTACATAATTTGCTACCACATCAGTCATCAATATGCATATGTTATATTGCTACCTCTTTTTGGAATGATTAGGTAAACATATAAATTAGTTTTGTGTCCAAAATGAATTGTGACATATGGTTTATATGCACCCTTCATATCATCTATAAAGCAGAGAAAATGAAAGAGTAAAATAGTACACTGTTGTACAAAAGGAATACCATTGAAACACAAATTTAACACGCATCAGAAGATTTTGTGTGTGTGTGTGTGTGTGTGTCCTCAAGTCCTAGTGTCTCATGACTTAGATATAGAGGGATTTCATATGCATTACAACACAATATGAACAGACACACAAAAAAGCTATCCAGCTTGAATTAAAAAAGTTGGTCTTTTCTAGGTAGATAAACCAAGGATTGATGAGCTTGAACTAGCATGATAGTGGCTTTTGTTTTCTTTATTCCCACATGATAGATCTAAGATGAAGCTCTTAAGGTCTTGGAAGAATATATCCATCTTGATTTTAACTTCCTTGACTCTCTTGAACATAGATATATTCATGGCAGTCATCTCCATTTGCATGTTTTGCAGTTTGCCTACAACCTGCATTTCAACTTACAGTTACTCCATTGGTGCATATGCCCCATTATATCTCCTTGATCTCCTTCTGCTAAGATAAACCATGAGATTACGAAAGATTCTTAAATTTTCCACTCCACCTCTGCCAGTTGAACTATATTTCCCATCCCATTCATTTTCATGCACACTTCCTTGTGTATCTTCCTTTCCAAAACAAAGACATTTCTCCTTGTTCAATGGGAATTTGGGGTTTTCATTTTCATGTTTTGTCTGAGCACTACTGTCTACATAAAGAAAATACATGGAAAATACATAAAACAAAATTTGGCCTTGTAAATTTTAGTGGGTTGTAAGTGGAACACTATTCTCCTTGGCCATTTTCCTCCAGCTGCTATAACTTCTCATCAGTGCATCCAGTCCTCTAAATCAACTTTCCAGTTTTCTCCAGTCTAAGATTTGCTTCTCAACTCCTTTGTAACAGGCTTGAGTTGAAAGTTAAAAGAATGAAAAGGATCTGATTGTCACAAACTAAACAACCTTTCCCTTAGCCACATTGTCACTCCTTTGCAAGTTTTTAATTACTTATATAATCATGACAGAAGTTTGCTTAATCATGGCATAAATAATCCATTTCCTCAAGGCCACTGCCAGGTACCTCCAATCTCCTTGACCATTTATTCTTATTTGGTTCCATATATATGTTCATTTGGTATCTTTGTTTTGGATGTAAGAGGATTCCCAATTCAGCCATATAGTTGGTCTATTTATTCTTTTACCTTAGGTTATGGTTGAAACCAGTTTTATAAAATTTAATTTGAAGGATTCCTATTTCCTCAACAAAGTTGTTTACTTTCTAATTGTGCATCTATCTTGCTCATTTTCCTATATTAATGATCAATAATAGGTCCCCTTTTATAATTAGAATTATCATAAGAAGCTCAATTTCATTCCAAGAATCATAGTCRACAATTTCCCTCATCATTGGAGACTTTTCCTAGWCCTAAATTAAAAGTTGATATAGCATTTGTGCTCTTCAATGARGCTTGGCGAAGACTGTTATTTTCCATTTGGTACCATCTCCCACTTTCGAGTTGGGTCTTTACTATTTAGTGGAATGGGCACAATGGGTTGCTATTTAATTTGGATTTGAAAAGTCCATCTTTAATAACATTTGATCATCTTGGTAGCATAATAAGATTTAGTATAAATACTTAAAATTTCAAAGTCCCAACCTATTTCAATCTGTTAAAATAGATCTTAATTGCATGAAACCAGGGCTGATACCTCTTGTTTTTTGCGGTGGGGGTTCACTGGGGAGGGAGATGATGGGGTTCAAAGGATAAATATTACTTTGGAAAATTAACATGCTATAAAAATGTGTCATAAGAAAACCAACAAGCACACAACACAGAAACAAATTGTTCACGTGACTTCATCAAGAGCTTCCAACACTCATAGCCTCCATACATGAAAGGATTATCAAATAAGAAAGAATAATGCTTGGGGCTTTGAAGGACACACACACTCAATGCCAAAATTATTTGGCAACTGTCAAAAGGATCACAGAATCAAGATAGGATTGTGCGAAAGTAACATCTTGATCTTGATCAAGAGTTTTATTTTAAGCTTCTTGATATGTGTACTGTGAGACTCATTTTTTTTGGCAGAGACATCTAATTCAAAGAGGAAGCATTAAAAAATTGAATATAGGAAAATACTTAAGTTCTAATCCTCTTTGTAAATGTCCCAGTTCTTTTGTACTTAGGTTGGAGGAACAAACTAAGGGTGGTTCTACCCACAAAACACCGATAAAAAAATGTGGTTAAGATATTATAAATGTTGTAATAAACACTTGGACCAATGATGCGATTGGGTTGTGAAATTAACCTCATGGTAAACATTTGAGAAAACCTCAATGATGGCTTTGTTTAATGGTAAAGTAGGGGTGTTTCATGCCCTCCACTTACGTTCAAGTCTCCTTAGAGACACATTTTTATCTTTAGAGGCCATCTTGTCAGTGAAATTGATTGGATCTAAGTGCAAATATTAGGTGGTTTTGGTTGAACAGATATCCCATGCCCGTGCAAATGGTTGGAGTCAGGTGCAAATCCTAGGTGACTTTGGCATAATAGGTACCCCCCACCTGTGACTTCTTAGTGAGAGGGATATTTCTAGAGTGTTGTAATCTGACTACTTTGCATTCTAATATTTCGACATTGTGGAAGGGAACACTCACGACATAGTGATAATAGTAAGCATCTTGTGAAAAGAAAAAAAGAAAACATTTTGGATATACATTCTAGCTTGCATTGGTGCTATGGCTGTCACAACTAACCTCACCTATAATTATAAAATGAGTCTTGGAATTATAAATATATAGTGACCAAGGCTGCGACATTTCCTTGTGACCAATGTTGCAAATATTGGTGATATATTGCCAACATCACGATATAACGGCAAAATATCGAAAGAATTGGAAATATCGGTTGAGTTAGTAGATTTTGGGATTGTTTTTCTCAGTTTGAAGAGGGAAAGTAGGGGATTGAGAAAAAAAAGGGGTTATCCACTGTTATATTTACCCATAAAAGGGCTAGAGGGAGGGGTTTGCTTTAGATGTTTAAAAAATTGAAAAAAATTAAATATTTTTATATTTTTTTTAAGTTTGTTGATATTTTCCAATATTATCCTTGATGTTGTTGAGAAGTTTCATTCCAGATCCTTGGTGATATATTCGCTGACATGATGTTTGCAACATTGCTTGTGACTACTAGTAAATGCCCTCTACATTGGAGATTAATGGAATCTAGGAAAAATTTAGAGTGAATGGACTGACATGTGGGTAAAAATTATTCAACCTTGCTTCACAGACTCTAATGATCCTTGAACCATTTTGGTGCTTATTTAATGTTACAACTTACANGTGATAATAGTAAGCATCTTGTGAAAAGAAAAAAAGAAAACATTTTGGATATACATTCTAGCTTGCATTGGTGCTATGGCTGTCACAACTAACCTCACCTATAATTATAAAATGAGTCTTGGAATTATAAATATATAGTGACCAAGGCTGCGACATTTCCTTGTGACCAATGTTGCAAATATTGGTGATATATTGCCAACATCACGATATAACGGCAAAATATCGAAAGAATTGGAAATATCGGTTGAGTTAGTAGATTTTGGGATTGTTTTTCTCAGTTTGAAGAGGGAAAGTAGGGGATTGAGAAAAAAAAGGGGTTATCCACTGTTATATTTACCCATAAAAGGGCTAGAGGGAGGGGTTTGCTTTAGATGTTTAAAAAATTGAAAAAAATTAAATATTTTTATATTTTTTTTAAGTTTGTTGATATTTTCCAATATTATCCTTGATGTTGTTGAGAAGTTTCATTCCAGATCCTTGGTGATATATTCGCTGACATGATGTTTGCAACATTGCTTGTGACTACTAGTAAATGCCCTCTACATTGGAGATTAATGGAATCTAGGAAAAATTTAGAGTGAATGGACTGACATGTGGGTAAAAATTATTCAACCTTGCTTCACAGACTCTAATGATCCTTGAACCATTTTGGTGCTTATTTAATGTTACAACTTACAAGCTCCCCTACTATGGAAATTGACCAAAAATTACACTAATTTAGGACATATCTTACTGATGTGAAAACATTCTTTTTGAAATGCAGTGCTAGGAGTATTGCTACAACACCTCTTTCTTCCCTGCTCTCACAGTGAACCATTTTGGTGCTTATTCAACGTTACAACTTACAAGCTCCCTTGCTATTGAAATTGACCAAAACTTAGGTGACTTTGGTGGAATAAATACCCCCCACCTGTGACTTCTTAGCTAGAGGGATCTTTCTAGAGTGTTGCAAGTTGACTACATTGCGTTGTAATATTCCCAGATTGTGGAAGAGAACACTTGCCACATAGTGATAATAGGAATCATCTCGTGAAAAGGAAAAAATCGAACATTTTTTACATAATTCTAGCTTGCATTGTTGCTATGGCTATCACAACTAATGTCACCTGCAAATGTAAAACTAGACTTGGAACTTTAAGGATAAAGTGGCCTAGGCTGCAACATTTGCTTATGACCGATAGTAAAGGCCCTTTCCATTGGAGTTTAGTGGCATTTAGGAAAAATTTAGAGCGAATGGACCGACATTTGGCTAAAACTTATTCAACCTTGCTTCACAGACTCCAATAATCCTTGACTGATTTTGGTGCTCATTTAATGTTACAACTTACAAGATACCATGTTATTGATATTGACCAAAACTTACGCTAGTTTAGGACATATCTTATAGATGTGAAAACATTCTTTTTGAAATGCAATGCTAGAGCCTAGGAGTATTGCTACAACACCTCTTTATTCCTTGCTCTCACAGTGAAAGTAGGATTCTAACTCACTTTACTTGGAGCATTGCACTCATATTAAAAGTGACTTCAACTTCTTAGAAGCATAGGATATGCAAAGAGTTATTTTATGTCGGGGCATTTGACTTTTATTCTATAGGGTTGTGGTAATCATTATACAAGAATGACTTGCTTAGACTTTATGCCTTTCTCCCCATTATGGTGGACAAAGACATTGAGTGGGTTATTATCAATGCTACAAAAGTGGTGTATGGCAATAACTTGACAAGGGTTCAAAAAATAAAAGTTGGAAGAAATGCAAAATATAGGCAAAAGGTCACAAAAATCTGTAAAAAAACAAAGAATTGTTTTCTCAAATTGTTGATTCTAGTAACATTGGTTATATTGGGTTTTTCTTTTTGTTGTTTAGGGTAAAAATCCTTTGACAGTTTGGAATTTCATGTAATTGCCATAACTTTCTCTCCTTCAGAGAAAAATAGATTTCCCCTTTCGATAAGAGTGGAGGATGAGGTATCGGCCATCAGACTATGGCTACTTTTGTTTATGTGATGTTTCTGATGAAAATTGTTTGGAGCAAGCAAGTTGGTTGGATAACTTCCTTGACTTTGAGAGTATTTGGAATTCCACTTGTTATGCTTTTATAGCTTTCCCCCATTTGTGGATGGCATCCTTAGTAAACCTGTTGGCATAGACTAGCGTGCCTCACCCAAGGGGATTTTGAATCCTAATCCTAATCCTTCATTCTTCTCTCTCGGGAAAGTGATTTTGTTAAGTTCATCCCCAAGATCTAATCTTTACCATTCAACCTTACTAGGTAAGAATCCTTTTCTATCTGTTTTGACGAGTCTTTGAAACCCATTTCTCTTTACCATTAACCGCTCCCAAATTCTTTTTACCTTTCATCTTCATCTTCAAATTCTTTTTACCCTTTTTAAATATTAGTTTAATATATGATATATTTTTTTTATTTTTATTTTAAATATTATTTTACTTTCATCTGACACCCACTTAAATCATTCAGATCAGAGACAGTTATTGTGATGTGGCATGTCACTACTATGTATTAAGAGGGTGGTCACTTTCATCGCACACCTACTTAAATATTATTTTACTTTCATCAAAAAGTCACTTAATAATTTTTTATAAAAGTATTTTGGTGTTTACAGTTTTTCTATTAACGTATTAAAGTTTAATTTGATTACCCTAGTTTTGATTATATAATTTCGATTTTTATAAAATATTATACAAAAAAAAATTATTCCTTTTTTTAATTTATATAATTATATTAATGTTTAATTTGATTATATAATTTTGATCTTTATAAAATAATATTTTTAATCATCAACACCTAGGGGTGTGGAAATATTAGACAATTATTGTGATTTGGCATGTTTTTAATCATCAACACCTAGTGGGTGGGGAAATATTAGACAATTATTGTGATTTGGCATGTCACTGTTATGCTTACCATATATGTTAATAAACATGTAAAATAAACTAATTGGATGAAGGACATGTGAGATATGTATTATCAGGGTAATATTTATTTTAATTTTTTAGAAAAGTATTTTGGTGTTTATTTAGGTGATAGGTTTTTTAATCAGCGTATTAAAGTTTAATTTGACTAGTCTAGTTTTGATATTTATAAAATATAATTTTTAATATATATGATATTTTTTTTAATTTTTAGATATTATTTTTAATATATGATATTTTTTTAATGTAGGAATGGAGGTTTCCACAATTAATCATAATGTTGTAAAAACAATCTAGATAATGAAACCTCCCACACAATTCTTTTCCAAAACCTTTTTACAACAATTTTTTTTTAATTTTTTAACATTATTTTTAATATTCATAATCTTTAATTTTTTTATTTTTTATTATATAATATTAATTTTCATCAAAAAATGTTTATTTACCATTATTCTTTAAAATTATTATTTAGGTTTGTTAATACACTTCATATGTGTGGGGGGTTTAAATTAACATACTATCATATATGGAAAATGTTCACTTTTAACCTTTTTGTTTTTATGTGATTATATTGTCTTTTTTTTTAACATGAGTGGACCTTTCTTCCTAGAAATTATGAGCTTAGAAGCCTATGATCATTTATTTGTCATTCACAAAGAATATTGTCAAAAAGAAAAAGAAAAATTGAATAAAATGATTGAACATTTAAATGCTATGCTTCTAAAAAGATTTTTGAATAAAATGATTCGTTTAAAAATTATATTGAAAAATGATTTTTTTTTGTGTTTTTTCAACTTCAAAGAGTTTTGGCTTGAAGTGAAATTTTTTTTTATAGAGAATTTTGTTACCTTTGTACTTATATTTTTACAATATATTGCTTCCCTCTCATGACACATATGAAATCAGGTATGAAATCGGGTGTTATGAGACTAAGTAAGTGTTGTGGGAAATAGTTTTCCTATAAACTGTTGTACCTGCCAGCCACAAAACAAACTAATACACATCAAATATACAAAAAAAAAATATCATATGGAAGATCTATAAAAGAGACACAAAGATTTTACATGGTTCACCCAAATTTAGGCTATTTCCACCAAGTAAATGAAGGTTTAACCGTTTTTCTTACTCACACACCCCTTTTCTCACATACATTGAATAAATAATTCACCTAGGTTTACAGTCTCAACTCAAACAACTTATTAACTAAACAACAAATTCTCTCCTATGCATACTCTAGCTGAGTTGACACATACACAATTGAATCCTTAATAAAAGGAGTTGATGTAGATGATTGTTCCTCGAATTCAGGGATTCTGTTGTCACACATTTCAACAATCTCCACCTTGGTAAAAAAAAATTATAATACCTTGCTCATTATTTTATTCTATCACTTTTTCTGCAATCGAAGAGAAGCCAAGAACCATCGTAGCTTCTCTAAAAGTAATGGTTTTTTGAACATGTATGCGCAGTTCTCTTTTGTATGAACACTTTCAAGAGAAACCCCACCTTCATCGATGACATGTCTTACAAAATGTTACTTAATAGGAATATGTTTTGTTTTACTATGGTAGGTTGGATTCTTGGTCAAGTGAGTAACACTTTTATTATCACAAAGTAGCTTTACTTTGTCCTGCATCCTTCCAATCTCACCAAACAATCCTTTTAAACAAACCGCCTCTTTGCAAGCATGTGAAGAAACCATGTATTCTTCTTTTGTAGTGGATAAAGAAACAATGTTCTATAGCTTTGAAATCCAACTAATAGCTCCACCTACCAGAGTAAAGACATATCCTGAAGTTGACCTCCTCTTGTCCAAATCACCTGCAAAATCAGGATAAACATATCCATGGAATAACTCACAACCACTATTATAGGTGATACAATGATCACTTGTGCCCATTAAATACAGAAGCACCCATTTCACTGTTTCCCAGTGCTCTTTACCTATATTTTCCATATCTTTGCTGAAAACCCCAACTACATGTGAAATGTCTAGTCTTGTACTAACCATCACATACATTAAACTTCCTACTACATTAGCATATGATATTTGAGACATATGTTCCTTTTCTTCTTTTGTACTAGGACATAAACTTGAAGAAAGATTAAAATGGGAAGTAAAAGGTACTAAAATTGGTTTCACACTATTCATACCAAACCTCAAAAGTATTTTCTCGACATACTTCTATTGTAGCAACCAAATCTTCCCATTCCTCCTATATCTGAATATCTCCATGCCCAAAATCTTCTTTGATGCTCCTAGATATTTCATATCAAACATCCTAGCCATTTGAGCCTTTAACCTATTGATCTCAATTATGCTTTTTCATGCTAAAAGAATATCGTCAACATACAATACTAAGATAATGAATATGTCATTATTTAATATTTTAAAGTAAACACAATGATCATACTCACTCCTTGTACAATTCTTGCTCATCATGAAAGAGTCAAATTATTTTGTACCATTGTCTAGGAGACTGCCTCAGACCCTACAATGATTTCTTGAGCCTACAAACAAGTTTATTGTTGTGATTCTAAACGAACCCTTCAGGTTGTTCCATGTAAATATCCTCATCGAAATTGTAATATAATAGATATAAAAAGTATGCATAACAAAAATAAAATGATAGAAATGGCAGAATAACAACTATATAACTAGAACAATCACCACAATAACACTGAAATGATATAAGAATAACAACAGAAATAACACTTTGATTCTGAGAGCAATGCTCACGGGCCTCTTTGAGGAGCAACCTCCAGTCGACCAAAGATCTATTACAATAATATCCAAGATAGGGTTCTCATGCCCTTGACTCCTATTTATACTAAATATGTCTATCAAAAGAAGCATCTAGAGGAAGATCCTTCTAGAAGAGGAATCTTCTATTAGGTCTTCTTACATTCGACTTATGCTATTTTATTGCAAGGACTTATTAATATTGACCTTTATTACATCTGAATATATTGTTCTACCTATGTGTGGGTTAGGACCCTAACATGTCCCCCCCCCCCCCTTAAAAAAAACCTTGTCCTCAAGGCTTGAGATGTGGAAATTGCTGCAAAATGGTAGCCAGTTCCTAATCGGCATCTGTTGGAGTTGTATCCTTCTATTGGACAAAATCTTCCCTGATGATTCTCTGATGCAGTTGAGGCTCATGATGGTCCAAATTTTCTTGTGCTTGTAGCTAAATGGATCCTTCTTCGGCTAACTTGGGAAGGTTGGTTTGAATTTGGCACTTAGTTCCAATCACCTTCTTTAAGTATGAAACATGAAAAAAAAGATATAGCTTCGAATGACTGGGCAAAGCTAACTGATAGGTCACCTGTCCCACACACTTGAGAACTATATGAGGACCAATAAATTTGGGCACTATCTTCTGACATTGCTCGGCCTTGAGGGGATTTTGCTTGTAATGTTGCAGTTGAAGAAACACCTAATCCCCTTATGCAAATTGATGTTCAGAGCAACCTTGATCTACTTTTTTCTTCATGAAATTTTGTGCCATGACCAATTTCTCTACGAGGGTACAGAGAATAGCCTCTTGAACTATAAGTGTTTGGTCAACCACCTAGATCTTCCAGACACTAGGTAAGTATGAGAGAACTGAAGGTGGCTTCTATCCATATACTACTTCAAAAGAAGATATGCATGTAATTGTATGGTATGAAATGTTGTACCACCATTCAACTAGGGGTAACCATTGAGCCCACTGATTTTTCTTTTCCGAGGGAAAACACCTCAAATATGTTTCCAAACAGTTGTTGACAACTTCCCTTTGACCATCAGTCCGGGGATGATAAGTTGTGTTGAGACGCAATTGGGTGCCTTGTATCTTGAACATTTCTTGCCAAAAATTGCTGGTGAAAGTTAGGTCGCGATCAGAAGAAATAGAGTGTGGCATGCCATGAAGCTTGAAGACCCGATCCATGAAAAGTTGAGCCACCTTGAATGTTGTAAATGGGTGTTGAAGAGAACAAAAATGAGCATAATTGGAAAGGAAATAAACAACCACCATGATGACTGATTTATTTCCCGATTTGGGTAAGCCTATAATAAGATCCATAGAGATATCCCTCCATATAGCAGGTGGAATCGGAAGCGGTTGTAGTGTGCCTAGAGATTTCACTGTTTCTCCCTTTTTGCATTGACACACATCAAATTCAATGAAAAAATTATGAATTTCTTATTTCATACAATCCTATAAAAACGAACGTTTGACCTTGTCATAAGTTATGGTGAACCCAGACTGCCTCACCATGGGTGTAGCATGAAGCTTAGAAAGTACCTTGGATTTAAGTTTTGATTGTTTACTTAAACACAAACGGCCTTTGTATCGAATCTCATCATAGAGCCAAGAGTACCCTGGGGAAGCTGGAGCATTGGACTGCAATTATTGGATCAGATGTGAAATTTTGGGATCTTGTAGCCCTTCCTGGTGAACATCTTGGAGCCAATCTGGTACAATGAAGGAAAGAGAAAAAAGGGATCCTTCATCTTCATATTTTTTGGAAAGTGCATCTGCAACCACATTGTCTTTTCCTTTATTGTAAATGATCTCATAATCATATCCAAAGAGCTTAGTCACCCATTTTTGTTTCTCCAAAGAGGAAATGCGTTGCTCTAAAAAATACTTGAGGCTTTGATGGTCTGTCTTAATTTGGAAGTGTTGCCCCAATAGTTAAGGGCACCATAGATCAATGGAATGCAAAATAGCCAACATTTCCTTTTCATAGATTGATTTGCCTAGATTTCGTTCAGACAGTTACTTGTTGGTAAAGGTTAAAGGATGAACCTCTTGCATAAGGACAACACCAATTTCTCTCCATGAAGCATCACATTCCAGGACAAAGGTCTTTATGAAATCTGGAAGGGCCAGGACTGGAGTGGTGCACATGGCCATCTTCAAGGTTTGAAAATCTTGAGCAACGATTGGGATCCAAGTGAAAGAGTTATTTTTTAGGAGTGCAGTGAGAGGTGATGAAATATTTCCATAATTCTTAACAAACTTGTGATAATAACTTGTTACACCCAGAAATCCATGAAATCTTTTGAGAGTCTTTGGGTGAGGCCAGTCTTCCATAGCTTCAATCTTTTTAGAATCTACCCTGACGCCATCCTTGCCAACCAGATGACCCAAGTAATCGACTTCTGAGGTGCCAAAAGAACATTTAGACTGTTTCAGGAAAAATTGGTGTTGAGAGAGTAGATGAAGAACTTGATCCACATGAGCAATATGGTCTGTCCAAGTTTTTCTATAGCTGAGGATATCATCAAGGAGAAATAATACAAAATGACAGAGAAAAGGATGGAAGACATGATTCATGAGGCTTTGAAAGGTGGAGAGGGAATTACACAAGCCAAAGAGCATGACCAAAAAATCATAGTGGCCCTTATAAGTTCTAAAGGATGTCTTGGGAATGTATGCCTCTTTCATACGTATCTAGTGGTAGCCTGAAAAAAGATCAAGTTTAGTAAATAATTGGGCCACACTCAATTCATCCAAGAGGTCATCAATGAAAGGAATGGAAAATTTTTCTTTAATGGTAAGTTTGTTGAGGGCACGAAAGTCAGGACACATTCGCCAAGAACATTCTTTCTTTACGAACATGGCCATAGGACAAGAGTAGGGGCTCATACTAGGGTGGATAACACCTGCAATAAGGATTTCCTCGACCATTTTCTCAATTCCATTTTTTTGGGAAAAGGGATGACGATACAGACGGATATTGGGAGGAAGGCTTCTGGGTACAATGGGAATGGAATGATCATTAACACCTTGAGAAGGAGGGAGTCGTTGGGGAGTGGAAAATACCACTTGATGTTTAGAAATGATGGATTGGAGGTCTTGCAGCACCAAGGGTGTCTTTGTTGCTTGTATGGCATGGAGTTGGGAAATAACACCAAAATGACCTTTTTTGAGAAAATTTTCCATGTGATGGGAACTAATGATGTCAGGTGAACCGATGGTGATGCGTTGGAACTTATATTGGTGGCCCCTCTGGTCTAATTGCACTGTTAGGTCCTTAAAATCCATGAGAATGGGAACCAAAGTCCTTAGCCAGTCTGCACCCAACACAATGTCACAACCGCCCATGTCGATAGAAAATGTATGAGGTTCCAGGTTGTAGTCACCAATTTGGAGACGCACATTTTCACAACACCCTCCACATTTGATGGAGCCACCATTGGTAATCATGATTTGGAAATTATTGATGGCATGGATGTAGCAATCAGTTTCTTGGGCAATGCGGCAATGAATAAAATTATGGGTTCTTCCACTATCAACCAGAATGATGACATTCCTATGCTTGATGTAATCGATTATCTTGAGGGTTTGGGGAGCGGAGAAGCCAGTGAGAGAGTTATGGGAAATGATTGGTTGTACTTCGGGAGGGTCTAAGGGAGGGGTTATGTCAGTGGTTTCAGGTGACTCAGACACAAGGGGAGTTTCAACATCCTCTTCTGAAATATCCTCTAATATGGCCATAAAATGATTTTTTTCCTTACACTTGTGGCCCAGGAAATATTTTTCATCAAATTTATAACAAAGGCCTTTGAGTTGGCATTCATCCATTTCATCCCTGGTCAATTTTTTGATCTTTAGTGGAGCAGAGGGAGTAGTTGGATTTACTGGTTTAGTGCGAGTGATAAAGGAGGGTTTCCGGTTTTGAGAAAATATAACCTGTTGTGCTTCTTTATCTCTTTTATTAGCCTCCACCCAACTCATAGGCCAACCCATGAGAACATGGGCCCAAATATCATCCTTGAGGCCACTAATAAAAGACTCTCAGAAAAAGGCATCAGACATGCCCTTTTTCCGAAAAGGCAGGTGCTCAAAGGCAACTATAAAGTCTTCCACTCTCCTTGATTGTTTCAACTTTGTCAAATGACCCAAATGGTTGGTGTCAGTATCAAAGCAATCATGAAGCTCTACCACAAAGTGTGTCCAAGCAATATACCCTTGACAGGAAGCTTTTCTCCATTGCCACCATTGCCAACATTCTTGATCTAGATGGAGAACACCAAACTGGAGTTTGGCCAAGTCATTTGTAATGTCGTATAAAGAGAAATAGTGTTCCATTTGGGTTACCCAACCAGTGGGGTCTGAGCCATCAAATTTGGTCACATCCACCCGCGGAACGCGTAGGTCACGTTGAAAGTGATGGTGTTGGAAGTTATGGGAATGAGAGGAATTTTCAGCTTCAGTATGTCGAGGTGAGTCAAAGGAAGGGTTATCTATAGGGATATGCATCTTGGTTCAGAGCGTCGAAAAGACAGATTCAAGCTGGCTGGTCAGGTCTTGTTTGATTTCTTCCATTGAGGACTGCATGGTTGTATTGATGGCGACAACATTGGCACTGAGTTGTTTCACTTCTTTTTGGCTCTCAGTGAGATTAGATTGCAAGTTATTGAAGTGATATTCCAAGTCTTGGCTACGGATATGGGCCATGAGGAAGAGGGAACCGAAAAGGGGTGAGTGGGGTCAAAAAATTTGCCAAAAATTGATATGTATGAATGTGATAATGGAAAAGAGATGAATCCAATGTAATAGGTCTCAAATAATGGTGAAAAATTTTCTAGACTTTTTTTCATTTGTGGAGTTATACTCCAGTCTGAAGAATACGACAGTGATGAAATGCCCAAATGATTAACCAGGAAGAAAAGTGTATTGATTTGGCAACCCAACACAGTTGCACGACAATAGATGTTGTCTGTTTTAATTTCTTTATGTTTCTGTCCCCAAGGGTTAGGTATTCAAGGGTTCTACAGACAAGGGTTTGCCCTATTCTATAGCTCTCTGATATATGTGTTGGTTCCAACAGCAGTACTCAGCCCAATATCTTAGGGAACTAACTAAGGAGGCTAGACCATACCCTTAGCCGTACTACCTGACTACCCAGGTAGTAGAGAGTATCTTTCCAAGTGTTGTTCTTGGTGGCACTATAGCAGTCAAGCAACCGATGGATTTATCTAGAGAGAGCTTCAGGTAATCTAGGTTGATCTGTACATAGGTGTTGTCTGATGAGATACCACTCGAAGGGGTACCAACAGGGGTTACAAGGGTGGCCAACATATGTGTGCTTAAGTACCACTTGTATTTCCTGCGTGTATGAATCTGTCAACCATGGGTTTATGCATGTAATGGTAGATATCTATGGCTTAAAGACATCAGAACCCACTGGTTGGGTAACATATAAAAAGTTCTCTGATACCAGATATAAAAAGTATGCATAATAGAAATAAAATGATGTAAATGGAAGAATAACAACTATATAACTAGAACAATCACCATAATAACACTGAAATGATATAAGAATAACAACAGAAATAACACTTTGATTATGAGAGAAATGTTCACAGGCCTCTTCGAGGGGTCAACCTCTAGTCGAGCAGAGATGGATTACAATAATATCCAAGATAGGGTTCGCATACCCTCAATTCCTATTTATACTAAATATGTCTATCAAAAGAAGCATCTAGAGGAAGATACTTCTATAAGAGAAAGCTTATATTAGGTCTTCTTACATTCGACTTATTCTATTTTATTGCAAGGCCTTATTAATATTGACCTTTATTACATCTGAATATATTTTTCTACCTATGTGCGGGTTAGGACCCTAACACAAATCTCCATGTAAGAAATCAGTATTAACATCTAGTTGCTCTAAATCCAAATCAAGTGATGCAACTAATGCTAACACAATTCAAATTGAAAGAATATTAACAACTAGTGAAAAAATCTCATGAAATTCAATACCTTCTTTCTGAGAATATCCATTCGCAACCAGCCTTTCTTTGTACCTTTCTATCTTATCATCAACACCCTTCTTCATCTTGTAGACCTAGTTGCAACCTACATTTTTCCTGTCTCTTCGAAGTTCTATGAGGTTCCATGTAGCATTCCTCTCTAATGCATTCATTTAATATGTCATTTCTTCTTTCCATTTTTGACTGTTATAACCCTCTACATCTTCTTGATAGCACAAAGATTCATCATCATTAGTACTTAAATAAATTGATGAAACAAAACCATCATACCTTCTTGGAGGAATTTTGACCCGTGTAGACCTACTTAGGGAAGTTTGTGGCTCATCCACAATCTGTTGATTTTCATCATCATCCATGTTTTCCTCTCTAGGAACCTCTTCATGGACATCTGCAGAAACTTTTTCATGTTCACTTTCATCTTTAGTTGAATGAGTTTCAAACTAAATCTATTGATATTTCGGTACTTCTACATGTTTCATTTGAGCATCTTCATCTGATTTGATGAGAGATGATTCATCAAATATTACATCTATGTTAATGATGATATTGTGGGTAGTAGGATCCCACAACCTCTACCCCTTAATACCATCACCATATCCAACAAAGATAAGCCTTTTTTATTTTGCATCTAATTTAGAACGTTGATGTGTCAGAATTAGAGCATAGGATTCACAACCAAAAACTTTAATATTAGAATAATTACAATGGTGAC